>QXVZ01019473.1:0-10876 GCA_008931825.1 Phallusia fumigata | reverse complement strand
TAGACAACGGTAGGTTTATCTGGAAAGACGGCATTCGGTTTAATAGAGTTCGCATATAAATTATTATTTTATGTCCAATCCCAGTAATCAAATATACGCATACATTCAAAAGACTTTCATTGAATTGCACGTATGATTATTTACAATTTTTACACTCCAGGTTAATCATTAGTCAGCAGAAGGGTTCAATTCTTGCACGATTTTGAGCATTTGTTTAACATTACAGTTGAAAACCTCTACTTTATTTTCACAATATTTCAATGCTTTGTTAAACGAATGTTGTTTTTTCTTTACTGTAAACCATTTTTAGCACATGGTTTCCAATTAACATACATTGGACACTTGTCAAAAATATCCAAAATATTTTACGTCCCTATCGCAATTAACAGTAACTAATTTATTACATTCTGGGTAAAAAATAAGATAAACCCACCACAGTCATCAGTAATATATCCAACTCTCGCTCCTCCATCTGTTCTTACAATCTCATCCCAATCTTCGACGTACGATCCACCCCCGGGCGCTTCTCGTTTGTCATCTGCGGCATCTCCGTCCCTCAAACCCCGCAGATGACTCACGTCGATCCCAAAGTCGTCCTGGCCGCTGGTGAACTTAAAGTTTTTGTAAAGAACTGCGTCGGGGTCGATGAGCGAATACTTGTACAAGGCGTAGAGGGCAAAGGTCAAGACGAACAAGGTCATCAGAAGTCCAGTTATGACGTTTTTGCATCTCATATTGGACAGCATACTGCTTTAAACGCGACAGTTTGGATGCGTTGAAGGGGAAGAGGTGATTTTTTTCTCACAACGTCGTTATCTTGTAAATATTCAACAACGTGAGTTTTTCTACAACGTTATCTGGGAAATTTGCAAATATCGTTTACTGCTTAGGCCGATAATAATAGTATTTGATTATGGTTAAATGTAATTCCAAAATTGTATGAAAACTTTCCAACAACTCTAACAATTTGGCCTATGGTCTGTTTACTGAATCGAAAACTCAAACAAACTATCCATTGGAACTGCAATGAGGCAGGTAGTTCGATGGTGAACTCATTAAAAACATAACTTATTCAGGCGTTGTTCCGCCCTGAGGATAAAATGAAGCAAAGGAACAACATAGACAACTTTCCATAGACTGTATATTTATAAAATCCACAAAAAAACGTCATGTATATTTTATGCCTGTTCCATAATATTCACATCTTAGTTTTCCACTGTTTTGAGCCCATGTTTGCAGTTTAAATTATTTTCGGGATACGATGGTAGGGTTAAGAGACTCGTCCTTGAAGACAGTCTGCATTGATTTGCGGAAAGCGGAAATGTGTTCAACATATGTAGCCGGCAGAAAAATCAATACGTGTCTTGTCATGTATTGCGGTGTTGTCAAGAGGCGCAAACACAACACGTCTAAGGGCCTTCAAGAAAAAATCTTTCAGCGCGGTACAAACCCATCTGAGCCCCAACACTGTGACAACTATTTGGAAAAAAAAATCCAAGGCTAAGTGATGATTTGCTGTCCATTGGAGTTAACAATTGCCCATCTTATGATCGGATCAAAGATTATGTTAAAATAAACCGGTATCCAATACATGTAAACCAATGCTTCGTATCCGTTTTCGGATCATCACCCCTTTTAAAACCACCCATCAGATCTCGTTCAACCTTTAGTAACTTCCATCGTCGTACCCCCTAGAAACAGATCTGATACCCCTGGTTAAGAACCCCTGTTTTAAACGACCCCATGGGTCTTTCGGGTCCCTGAACAATGAACTTGCCCCCACCCTCCAACAGACCCTTTGCTTCGAACACAAGGGACATGCAAATCACTAATCTGCTTTAGCAAGAACATTTGAAAATATCAAAAAAAGACTTATGTTCGGCATGTCACAAACTTAATCAGTTTTACGATCAAACATATTTTCTGCAGATCGCCAACTCTTTTGCTGCTTTGGCTTTTGAGATCAAAAACACATGACAAATATTTTCAATTTTGCTGATTTATAGTTCACAAGTCTCCAGTTGCAACTTTAACAGGAAGCAGTCTAAACGATTCTGTACTCATAAAGTTGAGCTTTTTACCAGCACCGATTAGCAACCAAACCGACCCATCAATATGTCCACAAGCGAACTTAAACCAATTTACAGGACATCGCATGAAACCCAATCGCCTACAGCCAACTCCACTGCAAACCACTTTAAATTTGAACTCAAACAACCAAAGATTTGCTTATCAGGGCCATTGGGCCCGTTGGTTTAACAAACGTTAACAGTTGCTGTTGGTAACGGTCCGCAACACAGGTATTGGTTCTAAATCTGAAGAGGGAAATCAACTTCTCAGCTTACAGAGTAGATAACAAAGCCAAACATTTATAAGGGGCGTAGAAAGTAGATCAATAAACTTTTGTATGTGCTCCACCTGTTAGAAATACATGTCGAGAGGGGGTGAAGAGCAAGAACGGGCCTTGAAAATGGGTTAAGAGGTTGGGGCATCGACACCTATTCTTCAGGTTAACGAAATCTTGGTAGACATTCTTATTGCATTTGTTTTAAGTTCAGGTAAATTGTTTTTCTTTTTTGGTGGAGTTTAAGTTGCAACCCTTCTTAAAAGTTACATACCGTAAAACTGACCTAAGACTTTGTTAACACTGTAACATATTTTGAACACTAAACATATGCTGGTCCGAAAAGCACGTTGCTTTCAAAAACTATTTGGACCGGCATACTTTAAAAAAGAGTTATGTAACGAATTTGACTTAACTATTGGTTGATTGGAGACGACCAAGCACTTCAAAACGCCGACACAGTCGTGGTCTGACCTTCGGATCGCTGAAGTATCAGAAGTATGCAGACACTAATGAATAGCAACTATACAAACACCGACAAACAGCAAACGTTGACTTTGTACCTCGGAAAGATTGAGATAATACATGAGGATTGGCTGGACCGATTAAATGAGATCAGTTTGAAATCAATTGGTCAGTTTAATTATTTGCAACAGTTTTCATTCCGTGAATAACCAACCACAAAATAACGCTTTCAAACAAACTTTAACTTTTTTTGAACAGTTGTTGTTTTTACACAGATAAACTACCCCACAGCACAAACATCACGTGACTAAAACACACAACGTGATTGGCTTAATTGAAATCAGGTTTTACGAGATCTAAAATGCAGCAGAACGGAGGGTTTTGTAAGGTCTGATATGGAAAGGTCGGGAATTATCCAATCAGATAGTTTACTTTGTTCTGAATGATTTAATATTCACAGACGTCATGTTTGCTTATTGGGCTGTGTTTAAACAATTCGTGTTTGAACTGAGAAAACATGTTACAAGTCATATGGGGAAACGACAGGGCGTGGGACAACGTTGCACATGTGAACTTTTGTAGGACGTTTTTTTCATTTAATAAATCCTAGGGGCACAAGGTACGGGCTTTGATGAGAGCCTAATCAAAAGCAAACCTGCCAGGAAACATGTTTGCAGCAAATACATTTGAATGTAAACGTTTCAACAATCGCTGTTGTCATCACCAGTGCAAATGACTACTTGGGTTCCACTCTCTTTCAGGTTCGGTCTCGATGCAAACTCAACAAAACGTCACGAATTTATTATTACGTCACAAAGTTGTGTAACATGACGTCACTCATGGGGGTCGGAGCCGATTCTGACCGGGTTCTAAACAAGATTTGAGACAATTATGGTTTTAAACCTTTAAAACAACATTTATTTGCTCAGCCAGCAGGCAGACTTAAATGCTCATTGTGGATCGCCACTTCGGTTTGTCCAGTAATGTCCACACACGGCACGAAGTCAATCATTTGCTAAACAAGGGACACTATACCGAAAACAGACAAATGTCACATTTGGGCAATTAAGAAGCAACCGCTTAATTTCCATTTGTGTCATCAAAAACTCCTTAAAAAGAAAAATATAAAATCTATACCCTTTTTTTCTCTCGCGACTTTTGTATTTTAACTTCCCTATCATGGCAACAACTTGACATTTTTGCCCTTTCCTAGCCTTAAAGGCTTTACAATAGCGTGGTCAAGGTTGAGCATCCTGCCAACGCACAAACAACATCACAAGTGTGTGACTCGATTAAACCTTGGATAAAAATGTGAAAAAAATATTTTGAGCTACATTAGAAGCCGAAGTTTCGGCGTTTGTTATTCCGTCACCCCGACAACAGAAAGTTTAAACCAAGTACGACTGATTTTCAAGCAAATATCCTAAAACTGTTTCCATTTAACTAAGACTAGCAACCATCTATAAAAAAAGCCGACACCTTTTCCCAATACTGATGACATCATTTGCCCTTTCACCTAAGTAAAGCTTGTTGGTATAAATGATGTGTCATAGATCCATTTAAGGTCATTAAATTACCAATAGTCAAACAGCTGTAAAAACAAATTAATATGACGCAAGGGTTACTGGGTTAACAGCAACGCATTGCCAACAGTGCAACAACGTTTAGTTTGTAGAACTAGTTAACAAGTGAATATGAAACTGAAACTCTATATTATACTTTACATTGTCAGTAACATTAAATCGTTGTTTACGGCAACCTTTTAAGCTAAACAGGAAATAATTATTTTGCAAGTTTTTAACTTCTACAATACGTCACCGGTATCACGTGATACTGGGAGCAGATCATTCGCTCTCAGTAGACATGACGTAATTGAACGAATTGGTCGTTTGTACCACGATATATCGTGTTTAGTTTAAAACATAACTGCGAGAGAACTTGTATACGGTGAATGCATTTTATTGCAATCGTTAGACTCAACTAGACAAGAACGCAACAGAGTGTCCGTGCCTCGGCGATTATTCAACGCCTGACCTCCGAATCGCCGTTTAGTTTTTATCTTTACTTTCCTCGCAACCTGTTTTATTTGACTTTCTTTACTTCAAGACGTCACTAATTGCGTCACGTTTTCATTTTTACCTCACTTGTGTATGTGTGTACACGATTTCAAGTTTCACGTAATTATGCACTGATGATGACAACAGCGCCCCTTGAAACGTTTGCATTACAATGTATTAACTTTATAAAAGTTCTCTGGCAGTTATGTTTTTAACTAAACTACTCATCAAGTTCGTGTCTTGTTCCTAAATACTGTTTTTAGTCAATAAATTTCCACCTATTATATATTTTTAGCCTCTTAAATAGCATCCAGTTCAACAAGTTTCCCCAAAATGTGCGTTAGAAGTGCGAATCCCCCCAAAATATTCCAAGAGAACACTGAGCACTCACCGACTACCTCTACTTAGGTTTGGTGAAACGTTACTTTGTTTTTCAGAAACAACTTAACAGGTAAATGTATTCTTGCAATCTAATATTTAAACACATCATAATGACCTTCGCATAAGCTCTTTCAGGAAAGTCCAACTAAGTAATTTCTAACTTTTTATAATTCTCTGCATAACAGTGGTGGCTCACAGGTTTATCGATGACTTGAAAAATAGATGGAATTAACTTTACTCGGGTACAATTCAGTAATGATTTGTGTGTGCCTCAATCACGTCAATTGTTGCTTGTGATATCACAAAGTATTTCAACAATCTATCGGTATTCCATCGACTATGAGAGAATGAAAAACGCGGTTCCTTAAAAATCGCCTAGCAGACCCAATTTGAGAACCCGAAGTCTGAACGCTGCAAGCAACTGGCAACCCGCATTAAAAAAACCAGGCCCTCGCATATAGTTAAACAACACTTGAAGCCTCCTGGCAGCGCTGGTGGTTTGATGCGGCTAATTTATAGCCCGTTGCCTCGTTCATTGCATGTCAGCGCGCTAATGGGAGGTTTGTGGATTAATTATTATCGGAGCTGCAAATAGAAAAGCTGAATTATTGCGGAGTGCTGACATTGCACTTTTTCGTGACTTGAAAGTACAGGAAGTAGTTGTGGCCTGTAAATGTTCCCTTTTTTAAGCATTTTATTTCTTTTTAAGATGCCGTGGAGAAAATAAAAGGGCGAAAAAATTGCTAGTTGTCTATAATTTGTATGTTAATTATAGTTTTTTTGCTTTTTAAATGCAACACTGCTCTGTTCGAAATGGTCGAACTAAACTCTTGTATAACTTTGAAAAAACCTTCACAAATCATTAACTTATAATTGCATCGAATTTCGGAAGCTGCGCTCCTTAAACAAAGACAGAGAAAGGACAGCTTTATTGCCTCTACACACATCTCAAGCTCATATCTCTTACAAACCCTTTCGTATATTTGACTCCAGCTGCAAACTACCCACGGGCGGCCCACAAACTGCCACGTCAGCTTTCGAAACTAAACCTTGCTTTAAGGATGAGAGACAACGTGTTCTGACTTTTGGCAGCGCGCTATATGTACAGCCTTCAGTACAACTTCTGTAAGACACACGCTGCTACGTAACGAACCGACTCCTTACGTATCCACGTATACAATACAAACATGTTCGCTACATGAATCATTAACAAAAAACCTGTAGCGATGCCCTGCTGGTCAGCGACCCACCGACCAAAGTTACTGATACGGATTTGTACACTGGAAGCGAGTTCCTAAACCAGCTTTGTGCAGGCAACCCTCAAGTTAATGACAGTAGCGATTTTTGAAACGTTTCCATTGCAATTGCCAACAAATTCAATACATTCGTCAAAGTGGCCGAGTGGTTAGCGCGACTGCCTTGGGTTGACCCAAATTGAAGCCACCAACTTCAAAAAATCGAGAAAAATCAAATAAAAAGTGATTGAACAGAGCTATAATGAGCCAGGTGGCTTGACGGTGGACTCATTATAAGCATAACGTTGTTCCGTTCACTGTGGATAAAGATGAAACAAACATATACAAGTTCTCAGGCGGTTATGTTGTTTATTTATGTAACTCACTAGTTCGTTTCCAAGCTTGGAGACATTTCTGAAAATTACAAAACTGCAGACCTCCTTCAACTTGCACTAGATTTAAAAGTGTTTGTCCTGGTTTGTTTGTTTCTATTTGAACTCATTTGCAGAACAACACCTGAATGCGTTATGCTCACAATGATTCCACCGTCGAGCTACCTGCCTCATTGCAGTTCCATCGGATCATTTTTGATTTTATATTTCCGATGTTTGGTTGAACTTGTTATTTTGGTTTAATCCATTTTTGCTTAAAAAGGCTACAAAAGCAAAGGCTGAAATTTGTTGTCTTCAGAAAATGACAAGTCTTAAAAAAAGGACAAACGGGTTTTGCCTTTGTGGAACTTTTTTATTTTTCTTACCTGTGCTGTGATTTATACAAGGTAAATAATTTACTCGTGACCGAATATGCGTAGGTTATTGGCATGTGGGTTTCGACGCACATACTGTACCTTGGTGACAGGCAAAATACTGTCTCGATTATTTTGCAGGCTTAAACTGCACTTTACACTTGTTCTTATACAGGCTGATGTAGCGACGTTAATTGTCCTCCTACAAAAACTGCAACTACAGAAATCACATGCTTTGCAGCCGATCGGCCTAAGTTTTAACTCAATTTAGAACACCTAAGCTCGCCAATATTGCATGTTCTTACGACGGTGTTTGTACATCAAGCCGGAAACACCTGAGCAGGGAGACTGTTGTATTTCTGATAAAGGTGATAAACGTTTGGCTGGAATAGGATGTCATAAAAACATTCATATATGCCACATGTTTGTTGACTATGTGCGGACAAAAAAGTCCGTTACGACAGCCTGTAGTTACGATCGATTGCTGATTTTTTTTCCAACAAAATTGATTTTAAACTACTTGCATTTGGTCGACATAACTTAGCCCTGGCCAATTGTCTTTCGCGTTTTCGTGGAAAGCGTCTTTTCATGATCAGTGTGTGGAATTAAGCCTGATTGAATGGAGTTGTTAGCCGTCATCCCCGTAAAAAAATTTGATGGTTTCGATTTACCAAGGCTGTTGCGCCACCATGCGGCCATACGTACCAATTTATACCTGGTGACTTCTGTTTGTCTGACAATCCACTACAAGGTGACACAGCCAGCCGCATGTTTGTGAACCAACTTACTGATATTACCATCATACAACCTGTGTAGTTCCGCTTGCAGAGAACCAGATCCGAATAGGCTGCGGTCGTGGGTTCGAATCCCACCGCAGGCAAGAATTTTTCTAACCACACCTTGCTGAACAAAACGCCCGACTGGGAGACTTTGTAATTCGAAATTGCGACGTTTGTAAACCTGTCAGACAGCAATATTCACTTGCGCAGCTGATAATTCAGAATATGGATTTCAACCATGAGTTCAACGCAAACGCTTTTGCTCCTGAGGTCTGAAAAAATCGATTCATGAAACTCGGTGCAAGTAAACAAGGTCACGTGACACTCTCCACCAATCGCAGCTCTTCGCGCGCTTTTAAATCCATCATTGTCAGTACGTTGGCCGCGAGTGCGCGCGTTTGTTCGTCTTCGTCACCACTGATGACGTCACAGAGCCACGCCCTAGTCTCGAGCGCAGCCTCGCCCAGTCGCTCCGTCAGACGCGGGGCGCTCGCCGTTACCATGGATACGCAGTAGACGCAAGCGCGACGCACGAACGGCTCGTTGTGACGTCGCAGTGAAGTCAGAAAGTCGAGCAGTGACGCACACATCGCTTCGGCGACCTGAAACAATTTAAAAAAGGGAACCTAAATAAGGAGACATAAGATAAGATATAGTTGTAAAAAACGCAAAAAAGACGTTGTTTGTTTATTTTTATCCTCGGTGGGCGAAACAACTCCTGAATCCGCTTTGCTCATAATGAGTCCGCCATCGAGCAACCTGCATCATTGCAGTTTCATTGGATTTTTTTTTCTTTTGTTGGCGACTTTAATTTGGTAGAACAATGCCGCCTAAGTTATTTGCTCAGAGAAACATAAAAGACCGAGATAGGATTCGAACACACAACCTTGCGAGCACAAGGGGGTCGCATTAATCACTCGAACAGTGTAAAAACCTCACAAAAAGTACTAGTTTTTTTCGGATTCTTGTGTCTTGCGTAGAGAGTGGGTTTATGTCATTGTGCCACTCTAAAATTAACGCTAACCCAAGTACTTGTGACTCAAAGAAACTGCTTACTGCACATACCGTGGTCCCTGCACACGAATATAAGATCGTGCCAAGTGTGTAGAGAAGGCGGCCGAGCACGATCGTGTCCGTCCCGAGCAAATCCAACGTTCTCACTCGTTTGTCATAACCAGCCATGAGCGGGTAGAAGAAAGCGCCTGCTACCGGTCCAAACCGGTTTGGTCCGGTTTCAAGCAGAGGTTTTCTTGCCTGCGCCAAACCTTCGATTAGCCAATCACGTCGCCGGACGACTGTCACGTGACAACCCACCTTGCCGAATCTGCGAGTTTTCGATTCGATCCGCTCGGCGACAACCTGTTGCCATGGCAGCGCTCTGGTGTCGTTAGGTTGCGTTCGCGAGGTCGTTTCGCCGAGTTCGGAGACCGGTTGCTCGATCTTTGTGCGAAAGGGTGAAAAATCATGTTAGTGACAATTTGGAACCAAAATGTTTAGATGCGCTAAAATACAAGGTAATATTCCAATATGGAACTGCAAAAAAACCCTAAAATAACTGGTTCGCAACGACTTTAAAATCACAAAAATATCTTAGAAAACAGTGTTTCAAATTTTTAGAGACCTAAAGTATTTATGCAAATTTTAAGTTGAAAAATTTACCAATGGATAATTTGTTTAATTGTTTTTGGTTTAATGCTCGATGTGCTGTTCGGAATCGCTGGGCTTTTAACTATAGAATGTCGAATAATTCAAAATCGCGCTGCTCAGCTTCGTAAAAAATTCATCTCACCTTGGATGTTCTCTTGCCAATCGCCGATAAACGACCTGATGCCATCACAATCACGTCCAACATGTCAACACGATGTTGTAAGCCGTAATGCTCGCTGTAAAACTCGCCGGTGAGGTATTCGGCTACCTGAGAGGTAAAGGTGGTATAATGGATGGTGGTAAAATGCCTCATTGCAGTTCCATTGGATCAGTTTCATTTAATTTTTAGGGAGTTACTTTAGTTTGGTCTGATGATTAGTCTTTTTACCGGTTCAGGGTTTAACGCAGCCAGAGACGCCATCGCATTTCTTCTGATGTCACTGAATTCGTCCAACGCATAATTGTTCTGCATATTCAACAGAATCTTGCACAGCTCTACCGCCACCTGGTGTACAACACGTAAACAATACTAAAGTAAGTCGTGAAATGGCTAAAATCTTTTGCCACAAACTTAACATCATTGTAAAAAGCCTCAGACTCTTTATTCAAAAAACGAGGATAACGAGACATTTAATTTCGTCCTGCATTTAGTTGTTATGCAGCAAAAAAACAGTTCAAATATCAATATCCAAGAAAAACAGTAACTTCCAATAAGTTTTGTGTATACCTACCTCTTTAGTTGCTGTTACATCACTTTCAATAAGATGAATCAAGTTACCCAGGTATATTTCCATCTTTTCCCGACTGTCATGATTAATCAGACCATCCATACAATCACGAATGTACATTGGTTTGGCAATCTGCAAAAAATGCATTTTGTTTTCCGGGTCTCACCTGGTACATTGAAGATATTGCAATTTTCAAAATCTGGTAAATTATTTTTTAAAAAAATATAAAAAAATACAGAAAGCTCTGTAAAAAGAAAAAAACTAAAGTTCCAACTTATATTTAATTTGCATTTTCTGTACACTGGATTAAATTAGTAAAAAAGTAAAAAGATTGATAAAAAATTAAAAAAGATAATTAATTCACCAAGATTGATACAACAAACCACACAACTCACATTTCTGCCCCAGCGTACAAAATCAAAAATTATATTTCTTAGAATGGTCATAAACTAACCAAAATATAGACATGGTGTGGACACATTTAACACCCTAACC
>QXVZ01019464.1:15065-25574 GCA_008931825.1 Phallusia fumigata | reverse complement strand
AAAGCTAAAACAACTTATATGTCTAAATGAATTTCCAATGAAATAAAATCCCTTCATGCTTTGGTCCGAATTTCCACCGTTACGCCATTTCCGTGACTCAGCAGATCTCGTTTGCTTAAAGCATCCGCCAAATATTGTTTGCAATTGGTTGCAGATTAATAACGAAAACAACATATACGATAAATAGCCCATTTTTAGCATTGACATGTTTTCAAACTACGTGCGACACATTCCGAGTCAGAAATGAAATATTCATGAAATAAATGTAAGGTAAATTGTGATAATCGTCTTTACACGTGGTTAGGTCGGAACAATAGCCGCAAAAGTGGGTATCAAGCGTAAAGGGACAGAATGAAGGTGCAAAAGATCCATATTAAACAGTTCATGAAAGGGTTATAGCGTCCTTTCGACCGTAAACACGCAACCATGACTACGAAAGCGTTAGTTTAATGGCAAACTATTTCACAAATGCATGTGCGCAGCCCTCGTTGCGAAGGGCGTATTAAGATTAGCCTTTTAGCCCGCCCCTTCATAATAGTTTTTGTTGCTCACACGAACCGATGAAAAAATAACTTTCCACTCCTGCATGCATTATCGTCACACAAACGTTTGTTTATTCGAAAAAGTGTTAACCTTACGCAACGAATACACAAAAAGCATTACGGGGCGACAAACAGGACAATTGTAATCAAACATACCTAATAAATGGTGGTTAATCAGCCGATCGAGTGATTACAATTTCAAAATGTCGTCGACTGTGACGTAAACTGTACATTTTGGTCAAGAAAGAGTCAACATGCTCTTTCAGGCATACTAATCCAAATGTATTGAAATTTAAAACATAGATATGTAGCAGGATGCTTCTCATCGGATGTTTACAATTTCAGCCCAATCGGTCAAACACGTGTTTAAAGGCTGATTGTTTTTAAGTGCTCCAAATGCAAAACGACCATACGCGAGAGAGTGATTTAACAAGTTAAACAAAACATTAAGACCAGAGCAGCTCAACGCTCAGCCGTTGGTAACAAGCTGCTACTTCATACACAAACGGGTGTAAATTCGGTGAGGCGTGGTTGTAACAATTTTGTGACAGCTGACAGGGTGTCAGTCGCTGTCTGTCAGTGTCAGTAACAGCTAACAATTTATTTGAATACATCTTGAATTTGTGCAGGCCGGTAGATTATTCGAATACGATTTGAGTCTTCAAATTATTTTGTTCGAATACGATTGAGTCTTCAAAAATATTCTACCTCATGTCTGGTAATAATAGGAGATTGCATATGTGCAAAATATCATTTAAGTGTTTATTGTGTGTGTGTGTGTGTGAAATGACAATGTTGGTTAAGTTACCCCTTGTTTTTTTTATTTATGCAGTTATTAACTTCAAGTTGGTTCAGCCGATTTGGTTTTGGACCAAATAGACTTAAAGCAATGCAGCTTGACAGGGAAACCATTGACACCTTGTACAACATTTTTTTGTTTTTTTATTTGCACACTTTTGATTTGTAGGCTAAAATGGCTTTATCAATAATAGAAGTTTCCTTTGCACTACACATAATATCATCTGTTTTAATTGGTGCCTTTTTTCGTTTGTTGAAAATCAAAACATACTCAAAATATGTATATTCCATCGTGGGTATTTTGCAAATCATCATCTTTTGTGGACTTGACTCATTGCATTTTGCAATCATGGTCCTTGGTGCAACATGGATGATAACTAGTTTTGTGTAAGTACATGATAAAATTTATGTTAAACTTGTGTGGGTAAAAAAATTATTTTTTTCACAATTTTGTATTAGTATTAGTCCCCTTAAAGGGGGCACATATTGTTTTCACTATAGATGAGTATCTGAAGTTGTGCGCTTTTTCACCCCAGTTGACTGACTATTTAACCTACACATTTATAAGCAATAAAATTTATAGTAAGTTACTAGAAGTTTCCTTTTATAATAGTTGGCACTAAGCCAAGTATTTGTAAATTTGGTTTCATTTACCCATTTTTCACCTTTAAATATTCATTTTTCTGTTTACATGTTCTTTGGTACAGTCATATTTATCCAAAGTTCAAAACGCAGATATATGCAGGTGTTATTTTAAATTTTAGCATAATCGGCAGAGTAATTACCCTTACAGCCCCAAATATGTGTTTGACTATTTTGCCCCAAACGAAATGATGCGACATGAATGGAGTGATTAGGAAGTTCACAACCCAAGGGGTGCAGTGCTCTGCAAATGATTATTTTTTTAATTAATGCTAACTTTGTTACAGAAAAAATCCTAAAGTCATTTTCGGATTTTGTTTGGCATACCGCATTTTTTTTTCATCATCCAAACATCTAGGATTTTACAGAGATGAAAAAAACTTGGCAAATAGTCTCATGCTTGTTGCAACAATAAAGGTTTGGTAGAAACAATGTTTCACTATGAATTAAGAGCAGCTGGTTACATTACGTAATATTTAGCAATGAACAAACATCCAAGTTTGTTCAATTTTGACAAGCTACCCCAACCTACTAAAATTTAACCAAACTTTTGGTAACAAGTGATACTCATTGAAACTATGCCAATTTCTGATCTGACTAACATTTATGATAAGTGGCCCAAAAAAAGGTTGACTTTTGTTTTAATAATAAAGCTTTAGGCATTAGGTGACAACAATGTTTTTTATTCCCATTTTAAAACACACCTTTCTCACCTGTAATTGTTTATTTTTGTATTTCAGATGATTTTGGTGGCTTATGAGGTGTTTGATTATCGAAACAAAGATGGAAAATCCAAGCAAATGAAATATCAGTCTTTTGGTATTCTACAACTTGAACAAGAACCTACTCAGTTAGATATAATTTGTTACATGACATGTTTTGTTGGCCTGTTCACAGGTTTGTGAATGTTTTTAACATGTTCATGCATGGAATTTTAATTAAGTTTTCAATCTAGCTTTAATTTCATGATACCAACAGCTTTTTTTCACCAATTTACGTTCATGTTTTGGCCAGTGGTTCCTTCCCTTAGTGGCAAAATGGTTAATTTAAGTTTGTAAGGATCCATATAAAACAACACAAGATATTCAAACAAACAGTTACCACAGTAATGTATTAATAATAATTGTCATTGCCAATAGCAACCTGCAGGCTTAAAGAGTGCATAAAATAACCCATGTTTTATATTTGTTCCCATATTTTGGTCCAGAAAGAGTTGTCCAAGTTTTTTCCAATTTTTACACGTGATCGATGGGTATCTGAAGTTGTACACTGACAACTTTTTACCCTAGTTCACACATTTGATCACCCACAGGCCCAAAAATGTGAGATTTTTTAAACAGCAATTTTGGTAGTTGATACAAAGCAAAGTATTTTAAAGTAACGTATGCAATTGGTTTTAAGTTTTACCACCATCATAAACAGTGAATGGAACGCTAAACAATGTTGTTGCCAGTAATTTATAGTATAGTAACGTAATATAGTTTAGTTATACTCTTTTAGGTCCAATCTACAAGTATCGCACATTTCATGATATGATTATGTCACCATATCGTCCTATTTCACATGCTCTGAAGAATCAAGTGCAAAATATTTTGGGGGCAACTGTTGTTTTTCTTGTTGGACATTTCCTATTTAACATAAACTATTTTACAAGTGAATATTTATTGACAGACACTCATATTTTCAGGTCAGTAAAGTGATCATAAAGTTATTGAACTTTTACTAAATACCTAGCCTAAACCTTAAATAAAACATATTGCTTACTATTTGTTTGAGTTTGCTCCTTATATCCTACTTTATTGTAGTTGGATTAAGTTTACATACAACACCAGTTACTTAAAAAAATTAAATTTCTTCTTTTCTATGTGCAAATATATAAACTAATGAAAAGTCAACAAACAGGTCTTTCTTACTCTTGCTTACACAACCCAATGCAGGGTTTCCAGTGAAGAGTTCGGGCTCAAACTTTCTCTGTTCATAATGGGTCTCCTTTTCCAAACGGGACAAATATTGTTGTACCCTGCTTTTTTCTGTCTTTTGCTGTAAATCTCATGTATTTTGCAAACATCAACACACTTTGTATTAGCATTTTTTTTATTTTAGGGAATTTCCCCAAACCAGAGCTAATTACATAATTAATCACAGTGTTTGGTTAAATTCTTGAGTTAAAACATTCGCCCAACCCCTTTTAAAAATTTCTGGATTTGCCCCTGCTTCGGTCGCTATTCTAAACCAGGTACCAAACAAGCCTATGGACAAACAGTAAATTGTGAAACTTAAATTAATGAAAGGTAACATTAGAAGAAAAGTAAGTATATGATTTACTTTCAGGTTTGGCAAAGGTAACATTTATAAAGTGCAGTTCGAAAACAGAATGTGTTTTATAGATTACTTCATGTGTATCCTGTGGGATTTCTGTATCAAATGAGATATGTGGTTGTATGGCTGTTGGGAAACGGAATCTGTATGTTAGTTGGTATGGGAATGTACCCAAACACAAGTAATCCTTCACCAGGAAAAGGACCAACTCAATATCCACAAAGGTCAGTGTTGAAAGCAACAGCTTCGCATTCCTTGACAAAGCAACTTCCTAAAAATGATAAAACCAATAGCAAAGTTGACATTAACATGTAAACTGCCAACTATGAGTTATCTCAGAGTTCGCAATCTAGTCCATTTTGCCAGACATTAGTATACTCATAGTCATAGGTGTCGATTCCCGGAGTTGCAGGGATGGCAGCCACCCCACTGGAACATTCTATGGTCTCAGGAATTATAAAAAGTCTATGCTGCCACCCCAGAAATTTTCTGGATTCATTATTATATTCTTGCTTTAAAACAAATATTGCTTGAGACGACACTAGGATTTTCTAAAGACTTGTTCACACCAAATATATGTGTGCAAGTTTCTTTTCATTCGTTAAACAGTTTGCTGGTCTCTTGTTCTGTATACACCGATAATATTAGAGATAACAGGCATGGGCATCGACTTTTTAACGTTTTGTAAAATATTAGGGGTGACATTTTCAGATTTTAAAAACACGCAGCAGCAATTCCGCCACAAAGCATGTTGATGTAATGAGATGCTTGTGAAAATGCGAAAACTCATTAAATGCAGCTGTTCTGCAAGGTAAATGACGCGAATTCCGCTTTGTTTTTTACACCGACAAACGTGTCCAACAACAAGAGTCTGCATTATCCCAACACACGTGACAGGTACTACTATACAGCACTGGCGATCAAACTACATTAACATGCGGTTGAGGCACACGTGGGAACAAAACAAATTTTCGTGTTGTGGCACGGTTATTTACGCGTAAGTCGCTTGGGCCTGAACACGTTTGTAACACGATGATTCTCTTATAAAACTATCCAAAGTTACGAATGCAGTGTGGTTCGCCATATGCATGAAAATTTGTGTTCGGACGAATGTAGCTACAAGGTCTTAGGGTCGTTTAGTTTAGAATCTACATTGCTGCTCTTCCATACTGCTGTGTTGTAGTTAACACACGTAAATAAAATCACTTTGATAAAGCGTTGCGTCAAATATTGCAGTTGCTTCTGATCAATTCTGAAATCTCTGGTATATAGCTGGTTCAATACGTACGACGTTATGTAAAAACCTCGCGATATAAGTAATAACCAACGCATTTTTGTTAACTGTACCGAATAAACTTGTTGTAGATACATAACAAGTTTACACTAAGGAGTTGCAAGGTGATTCAAGCACAAAACGCACCTCAATTTCTACATTGCTCGTTTAAAATTTGCTGTTACGTAACAATGCCGATTCTTACTGTTGTGCTGCTACAACTGCTGTATTGTGTAACAAACCATGAGACACTTGTGTTTGTCGTGATTGTGACGGTGAATAGTACAAACAACCGGTTTAAACTAGTTCAACGCATAGTAATGTATGTGCGTATGTAGCTTTTCCGACATTATTTAAACGAAAACCAGGGGTGACAATACATATGTTGTCACCCCTGTTTTTTTGTGAGGAGTGACATGTCACCCCAGTCACCCCTAAATCGACGGCTATGATAACAGGTATAATAATGCTAAGAACCAACAGGCGTACATTGTGTAATTTAATCACACGTCAGACCGCTTGGATTTAATCGTTTCGCTAAATCACAAAACTTTGCTTAAAAATCAATGCCTATGCTTGCAGTGCATACATTCAATCATAACGTAGTGGGATTGGCCGTTGCAGTGGAACGCAGCCAGATTGGCTGTAGCAGCGGGCAAGTTTCTAAAATTGCACTGGTTGGCAGTACTCTACATCAAACCCTACATTCTAAGCATTTTTTTATTGGTCCGTGATAATTTGTAGCTGGCATATTTATTGAAAATTTTGCTGTCGGTGCCAGTTACCTTCTAACTCGCAACAGAACGCTATGGGATTGGCCATAGCAGGGGAATAGTTTTTAAAATTGCAATGAGGATTGTTACTGTGCTTCAAAGCCTTCATTCTATGCATTTTTCTTTAGTACAAGATAACTCAAGCCACTGGCATATTTATTGAATATTCTATTGTCCCTGCCAGCTACGTATCAACTGGTATTACGTTTATTAGTGTAGTTACATTTATTATGTACCCATCTGCTTCCAGACAAAACATTTCAACTTTCTGACATAAGAGAGTCAATAAAACCCTTTTGGCAGTAGAACCAGATCATGTCAATATCCCATGGCAGTGAATGTGTTAATTCAGTGGATGTGCTTATATTACATTATAATGCAGCAATACCAAATTAAAAAATCACACGGTCTTTATGAAGTAACACAGTATTAACAACTGATAAAAGAGCATAGTTTTTTAACATCTGGAGCATCAGCAGCATTTTATGCCTGCATTATATGTTGCATTGTTTCTTTGACAAACAAAAATTAGATTTACAGGCAGTTTATTACTAGGTAGTCTACATGGCAGTAAACTGCCTCCTTGGAAAATTTTAATCTAAATAGTTAGGAAAAATATTAAGAATTCAGAATAGTTGAAGGTGTTATGCTAAAATATACTATACAAGAAAATTTTTAACAAAGTTAGGCATGTTTTCTTTTTGTAGTTTAAAGTTGAGTGAAAATCAGGAAGAAACTACCACTGTATACAATTTTAAAACTGTGGAAAACATTCGGCCAATAGCTGGTATTATGGAACTTTCCTTCTGGAAAACTTTGCACCATTGGAATTGTTGTGTTCAATGGTGGCTATCTCAATTTATTTATCGCAGTGATATACTTCCAAAACATATGAGAGGAGCAAGGTATACTACAAAACTGCATGAACATTGTATTTAAAATATGTATGTTGTGGGTGTCGACAAAAGAACATTCTTCAGAAACCTTGTTTCCATAACCATTTACATCAATGAGTCTTTATTTGTTGTACCATGTGGAACTTATCTACACATCAGATGTCCTGAAGTTAAATAGATTAGGATTTAATTTAATCTATAATAATAATGGATCCCATTCTTGAAGGGAACATACATTTTTCCATATATTTTTGCTTTTGACATCAAATGTTTAGTGGATTTGGATGAAATTTTTACAACTGGTTGATATGGCCATGAAAATATGTCATGTTAAATTCATGGCACCGAGTTGTACAACTAGGCAAGGTGGAAGATGTACATCACAATGCAATGTATTGTGGCATTGCTAACGTATAAGATGGCTAAAGACATTCTAGCACATGAGAGGGAAGTAAACATGTGATTGTGGTTATAACAATTCCTGTCTCTGACCATGGTGTACCCAAATATTTTTTAATAGTGTGTTACCTGTTGATGTTCTAATCGCAAACTCTTTGATTAAATCAAACAAAGGATATCTACTTTTGTATACATTCACAGTACCCTACAATTTTTAACATGCATCTAAAAAATCACATTGTTAATCACAACTACTTCTACCTGCAAAATCAATTTGATCATAGCTTGGATAATCATGAAAACTAATGCTGTGTTTGTACATAATTTTGTACATAATGTAGTGTATATGGAATAGGAAAAGCCACCTTTCTAGTCCCATTTGGGCTGGTTGTTGCTGACCTGATTTAGTCTTAGCTACTAAGTACAACTGCCGAGCTCAGTTGTAATAGGGAGGGTAAAGGAATCTTTAAAAAACCAGCAATCTTTACCATTTATTTTCTACTGCCAACAATTGTGCATTGGAAAAGGTTGCTGAGAGATGGTAGTCCGATTTGCTGCAGGTCAAAGTATTTGTTCGTGGGCTATGGGGTTTAAATTATGCTTTTGACATTCAAATTGTGATCAGTATTGTGTTAGAAATCATTTGGTTAGATTCTATAAGGTGTTCTTTATTTTTTGTTTAAATGTTTCGTTCCAAAACTTAATTTGACCGCTCCCTATTAACAATGCCACCAATTAGCAATTGCATGTATGTGGAAACCCGTACATTTATGCTAGAAGAAACAAGTTTGTTATAAAATGCCAAGGAAATTAGGGACATAGTGTAATGCGGGTATTGAATGGAAATAGAAATGGTGCATGTAGAAAATATCATTTAGGAGCTGTAGTATGTGCTTTGGCAATATGGTGAAATGCCAATCCTCTAGATTCTGCAATGTTTTTAATTAGACAATTATTTTTGTTTAGGGCCTTTTCAACCCTTTTCTTTAGTGCAATTTGGCATGGAATTAAACCAGGCTACTTCATGTGTCTATTGCCACTTCCTTTTTTTGCTGCACTGGAGGAGTCATGTTTTTATCTCCAACGAAGATACATAAAACAGCAAAACACCAGAAATGTTCTTTGTGGGTAAGGATTGATGCTGTAGAAATTTAAATAGGCATGTATTTTTTATTGTTTTGCGTCCTCCGGTCGGTTTTTTGTTTGTCTCTAGAAGTTTAAAATCATATAAAAAGGTCAAAACAGTAACAATCGAAAGCCATTAAGGTTATACCCTTTTTTGGATCAAATGACACTTACAACTGTAATATATTACTGTGCGACAGAAATGTTATGTGATGGGCCCAATGGTGTTTTTAAATCTCTATTGCTTGCAAAATACTTATTGTGGGTGTTTTGTTTATTTCTGTTTGAAATTCGTTTGTTCACACAGTTTAAGAAAGAGTCAACCAAATGTCTTTAAAATTGGTTTCATCCATTTACACCCCACCTAGGTTAGCAATATTAAGCGAAATGAATTGGAATTTAAAATGCTTTCAGAGTCTTCTTACTAGTTGCTCTAAATTTTATTATCAGTCCCATTTCATGAACACTTGTTGCTTTTACTCTGTTTTTTTTTCTGTATAATGCGAGTTTGTTCCCACATTTTGTTTAAAGAAGAGTTGTCAAATATCTTCAAATTTTTACACATGATAGATGGGTATATGAAGTTGAGCAGTGTTGATCAAAAATAGACGGCGATGACCTCGATATGCTTGCTATTTTGTAGAAGTATTCTGTAGAAGACAGCACGGACAGCAATTTATTTAATCTTTTTTATTTTTAGTCCTGTCATTTTGCCACATGTAGTTGCATTTATTGTAGACATAACACCTCCCAACAAATATAAACAAAAATACATGCAAAGAAAATATAATGTTTTATGACACAAATTGCAGCTGTAAATACTACACCACTGCTTTATGTGATCGCAAAGTGTTAACCGGAATGTGTTTGCTAAATAAGATAACCTGTACAGTAGCATGTAAGCATTTGTTTGGCCAAAAAGCACAATGTTGTTATTGGATTTATAGGGCATTACCAAAACAGAGTTGGAAAAAGTCGTTTGAAGTTTGTTGTGCGGTTTGCTGCGCTTGGCCTGAGGGTCACTGCAGGTCAAGCATCAGTTAGTGTGGCTATGGGGTTTAAATCATGCTTTTGACATTGAGACTGAAGTTAGAAATTATGTAGATTTTAAATGGAAATCTTTACTTTTTGTTTAAATCGTTAAAACTGATCATGTCCTAAAAATATCACTACTATTTAGAAATTACATGTGTGTGGGGACCCATACGTTTATGCTTGCAGAAAAAATCATATTTTAATATTCCAAAGGAAATAGAGACCCAATGTAATGCGGATATCAAATATACAAACAATGTAATAAAGGAAATGGTAGATAGTGTATGTGCAGTGAAAATATGGAGAACGCCACCTCGCCAGTTTATTTATTGGTTGGTTACGAGCAATTCTCTGAAACTGTCCATATTAACATCACTACCAATTAGCAATTGCATCTGTGCAAGGACACATTTTTACGCTTATGTTTCAGAATCAATAATGTTTTTAAATTCCAAGGAACCAATGTAATGCAGTTGTTGTACATATATCTATTGTATGTTTAAGTCCTTTTTTAAAGCCAAATCCCAGAATTATTTTTGTTAAAATCCCAGGATTTTTATGACATATCTAACACATAATTGCTCATTTATGGATATATATTGTTTTACTTTTTTTCTTGCAGTGTTTTTAAACCATGCAAGGTGGAAAAAATATCTATCAATGCACAATTTCTATTACTTTTATAATCCCAGAATTTTTCACTTTTT
>QXVZ01019464.1:0-14816 GCA_008931825.1 Phallusia fumigata | reverse complement strand
CTTATTATGGGTATTTTGTTTATTTCTGTTTGAAATTCGTTTGTTCACACAGTTTAAGAAAGAGTCAACCAAATGTATTTAAAATTGGTTTTATCCATTTACACCCCACCTAGGTTAGCAATATTAAGCGAAATGAATTGGAATTTAAAATGCTTTCAGAGTCTTCTTACTAGTTGCTCTAAATTTTATTATCAGTCCCATTTCATGAACACTTGTTGCTTTTACTCTGTTTTTTTTTCTGTATAATGCGAGTTTGTTCCCACATTTTGTTTAAAGAAGAGTTGTCAAATATCTTCAAATTTTTACACATGATAGATGGGTATATGAAGTTGAGCAGTGTTGATCAAAAATAGACGGCGATGACCTCGATATGCTTGCTATTTTGTAGAAGTATTCTGTAGAAGACAGCACGGACAGCAATTTATTTAATCTTTTTTATTTTTAGTCCTGTCATTTTGCCACATGTAGTTGCATTTATTGTAGACATAACACCTCCCAACAAATATAAACAAAAATACATGCAAAGAAAATATAATGTTTTATGACACAAATTGCAGCTGTAAATACTACACCACTGCTTTATGTGATCGCAAAGTGTTAACCGGAATGTGTTTGCTAAATAAGATAACCTGTACAGTAGCATGTAAGCATTTGTTTGGCCAAAAAGCACAATGTTGTTATTGGATTTATAGGGCATTACCAAAACAGAGTTGGAAAAAGTCGTTTGAAGTTTGTTGTGCGGTTTGCTGCGCTTGGCCTGAGGGTCACTGCAGGTCAAGCATCAGTTAGTGTGGCTATGGGGTTTAAATCATGCTTTTGACATTGAGACTGAAGTTAGAAATTATGTAGATTTTAAATGGAAATCTTTACTTTTTGTTTAAATCGTTAAAACTGATCATGTCCTAAAAATATCACTACTATTTAGAAATTACATGTGTGTGGGGACCCATACGTTTATGCTTGCAGAAAAAATCATATTTTAATATTCCAAAGGAAATAGAGACCCAATGTAATGCGGATATCAAATATACAAACAATGTAATAAAGGAAATGGTAGATAGTGTATGTGCAGTGAAAATATGGAGAACGCCACCTCGCCAGTTTATTTATTGGTTGGTTACGAGCAATTCTCTGAAACTGTCCATATTAACATCACTACCAATTAGCAATTGCATCTGTGCAAGGACACATTTTTACGCTTATGTTTCAGAATCAATAATGTTTTTAAATTCCAAGGAACCAATGTAATGCAGTTGTTGTACATATATCTATTGTATGTTTAAGTCCTTTTTTAAAGCCAAATCCCAGAATTATTTTTATTAAAATCCCAGGATTTTTATGACATATCTAACACATAATTGCTCATTTATGGATATATATTGTTTTACTTTTTTTCTTGCAGTGTTTTTAAACCATGCAAGGTGGAAAAAATATCTATCAATGCACAATTTCTATTACTTTTATAATCCCAGAATTTTTCACTTTTTGCTGAAATCTTGACTGTAATTTGGGGGCCGTTGCATGTGCAATGACATCATGGAGGTTGCCATCCCTCACATTTCCTAATGTTTTTTTTAGCCTGTACATGGTACATTAGATGTGATAGTTTTTTTGTCAAGAAAAAGCACTATAGAAGTTTTATTAGTTAATTTGCTCACATTTTTTCATTTCTTGGTTTTTAGATTTCATTGGTTGTTTGTGAAGATCTTCTGCTATGCAAGTTTTTTCGTTTCTTTTATGTTGCTGGATTACCATCTCATATGGAAGTTTCTTCAGGACACATATTTTGCATGTTACCTAATGCCAGTTGTTATGTTACTCGTTAACCTACTGTTTGTTTTCTGCTCCTACCTGTTTTCGATAGTCCATAAAAATGTGCAACCATAGACCCTTTGGGGTTTTAAGTGAGCTTGTTGCACTATTTTTTTTTGTTAAATGTTTTGAAAAATCAGCAACACCTGTGTAAAAGTTTAGTGCTCATGCTGTGACAGCTAATATTTAAAAGTCCACTGTATTGTATTAATTAGGAAAGTTTTATTTATTGTTCCTATGCCTTTTTATTTGTACAGTATATGCAAAGCTAGTGTGTTTGCACATGCCATAGCCACAAAAATCAAGCCTGCTTCTGGTTGCCTTCTAATTTCAGTGTGCCTAAAGTTTTAATATTCTTGAATACTCCTGATCGTATGTTGGCGTATTTTGATAGCCATGCACGCGATTTCAAAACAAGATTTGAGTTGCAATAGTGTGCGTTTGAATTTGTTAAAGCCATAACAGGAAACACTTTAAGGTTATGACGCCAAAACGAAGCAAATACGACTTTGTGGATAATGTTTTACACATCCAAAAACAGAATAATTATGCTGAATAAAATTAGGCGCTGATGACCTCAATACGTTTGCTATTTTCCGACGTAGAAGATGGTGCGGCACGTATATTCGTTTTTTTTTGTCCTTCCATTTCGCTATCACATGTACTTGTATGTATATATGCAAAACCTCCCAACATATATAAAGAGATTATCATGTTTTGGGTCAATGAATTCCAGGTTTTAATACTACACCGCCGCTTTACGTGATTACGTAGTGTTCTCCGAAAGGCGTTTGCTAAATAACGCTGTGGAAGATAATACGTTACAATAACTCGGCTTTCATTTACAGTTGGACTTTTTTGTACAATAGCATGTAATCTTACATTAAATAGGTCAAAAAGCGCAATGTTTTTGTTGGATTTATAGCGCTTTGCTGAAACCGCTTTGGAAAAAGTGCGGTCTATTACGGCTCGACCAAAGGTCACTGCAGGTCAAACTATTGGGTGGTGGGGCTGTCGGTTTTAAATCATGCTTTTGCCATGGAGATTAAAATTGACATGTAAGAAATGAATTAGTTAGATTATAAATGGAAATATTTACTTTATGTTTAGATTTTTAAACTGATTCCCAAATCGATCACGTCCTAAAAACATCACTACTATTCAGAAAAAAGTCAATCGATGAAAGGCCGAAAGTCAGATGAAAACGATAGTCAACATAACTATTAAATTCTTAAATTTCGTCTTCGAAAAAAAAATCAAGATGGTAGGTTAATTACTGATCACTTTTCTTTGTGTTAAATACAACTCTACTTTATCGTTGGACCGCATAGAGTCACGCCCCCATTTTTTTACGAAGTTTTTATGTGCCGTATCTAACGGTCAGACCTTTGTCTTCTTTTATCCGGCAAGTTTAAGCTCATTGGCCACAGCAACATAATCTTTTCCTTCCAATTGCACATTACTTTTGCAAGAATTCTAAGCAAACGCTAAAATGGACCAATTTTGAAAACGTACCTCTTTGGGAATGGGAAAACGCTCATTTCGAGGTGAATTGTATAGCAGTGGTTCCCAACCTTTTTCAGTTCGCGGCCCGCTTTTAACGACTATTTGTTTTGGCGGACCACAACGAGATATTGCGAAGTATGACAATAAAATAGGAACTAAGCCAATAGGGGATTACTTGTACAATAGTAACATAAATTTAAAATCTGTTAGCTAAGCTCAATTATTTCATATGAGAGCAAAAGCTTAGAACTGCTGCAAGAACAATTAAGCTGTGGTTAGTGCGACTGCCTTGTGCTAGCATGGGTGTAAATTTTTATCTTGGCTCGGTCACTTGTGTTTCCCTGAGGAAGAAACTGAAGCGGCATTGCTCCAACTCAGTGGACATGATGGGGTGACCCAGATTGAGGTCACCAACTTCAAAAAATCAAACAAACTGCAATATGGAATGACCTTCCACAAGAAATTCGATCAGCAAAGTCCCTTTCCGTTTTTAAAAATAAAGTTCAAAAGCATTTGTTCACGCATCCTGTCAGACATTTACACTTACGTGGACCTTGCCCCAAGATAATTGCCCATCATTGCATGCTTCGCCTTGGCCACAGTCCACTAAACATTGACCCCAAGCACTTTCGCCACTGTATCTGGCATGCCGTCGAAAACACGGAACATTTGTTTCTTTACTGTCCCTTATCAGTTAGTCCTCGCAACGTTTTTTTTTCTGTGGTTTCAAATATTTTGTCTGAAAACGCTAAGCTCAAAGCCTCATTTTTTCGCAATCAAAAGGGCGTTTAGCAAAAAGAAGCAAAAAAGCTTCTCCAGCAGGACCGTTATGATGGGTTGCACAAGGAAACAGACACAATCCTCATTGCGTTGTAACAATGCTGGCGTTTATTACAATCCCTTTGTTTCACTGAACGCATTTTTACACTCAGCGTCGTTATATTGTTTCTTTTGTCGAGAAATGGACACGTTGGTTTGTCCCTTGTAAATATGTTACAATGCCAGAATTCATAGTAAATGGTTGAAAGTGTCTTTGGGAAACCCGCCCAAAACACCGCAACCCGTAAAAAAGCCCCAACTCGATGTCGAAAACTAGCCCAGTTGGACAGAAAAACCGCCACCCTAGCAACACATGGTCTAACCTCAACGACAAACATCTGTTTCGTCCAACCTCTCGTTTCCTTTCTTGCCTTTTTCATCGCCTCGACTTCATTCGGCTAAATCGGAAATAATTTTTGTTGTCGAATATCACGTGCGACCATCTGTATACTTGGTGCGACTAATATGAGTGTACTATGGTGCGACTGCAAACGATTAGGGTATGTATGTTCGGTTGTTATTTCTCGGGGCAAATAAATTATTATGTCCTTACTTCTAAAATTTAACATTCGAATAGGAATATTTATTTAGTAAAGAAATGTATTTCGACTTTTCATCGCGAATATTTAAAAAAATAAGATCGTTACTTCTGACTTGTCGTCATAGTGTATTCAAATAGTATTAAAAACTCTTGGTGTATTGATGTGCTTGTTCAGCTTCTCCTTTTCCTTTCTTTTTTAATTTTGCGCATTTTCGTCACGCACGATTGACTCTATGCGTCGGCTGAATTTCTGAATGCCAACAGCTACTTTAAATAACTGCTGACAAACAATCTGTGGCTGTTTGATGTGTGTAGAGCGTATTTAATTAGTTTTTAAAGTTATAAAATCTTTAAGGTGTACTTGCAGACTTTGTAACTGTTTGTCTGTTTGCACAAAAATGCACATTTTGTTTCAGTAAATATGATTTTTAAAGCAGTGTTACAAGAAGATGTGTTAATTCCCATAGATAGGCAGGTTCATGCCAAAAGATAGAATGCAGTATGGGTAACAATTGCACAAAGTAAGTACGCATAGTGACATATGGTATGTTCTACTGGCAGAGTGGTATTTGGTAAAGGTTTAAAAAACACATAACCTAATGGATCCAAAAAGTTGACAGGCATGGCAGAAACAATGGCTGGACTACCATATGAGTACATTATGATGTCATAGTCAGAATTATAAAGGAAATGTTATTATTTGTAGGTGCACTTGAATCAGGTTTATGATCAAGTACTTTATAAGATTATTACAATTTTTTGTGTGCTCTCGATAGCATATCATAATCTTGATAAGCTCTCCAAATTTCAGCTTTCCATCATGCATACTTCATGTCTTAAAGTACAATGGCTTAAAGGGTATGCACTTTGCTCTGGTAGAAAGGGATTGACCTCAATAGGTTTATTTGGTACTTACTGCAGGTAATGCATTTACATTTAGTCTCTTAAATCATACAAATGAAGGAAGCATGCTTATGGTTTGTGCTATTGGGGTCAGGACGTGAGTTTAAAGACATACAAGGGGCACAGTGGATTTCATTGTAAGTATAACAGGTACCAAGCAAACTGCCGCAGATTAAGCATTTGTTACAAAAATTAAATAGTGCGGCTGCAAAGCTAAATACTACAGATAAGGAATTCCACACGATTTTAAAAAATGCAGGTGCCAAGCACATTTGTAGCATATATTTGAAAGCACCTTCTTTTATCTGGTACACATAGAAAAATGTCTATGCAAAAGGCACCCAATATCTGGGAATTTAGGTGCAGGTAAAGTGCAAAAGGGCCCAAATGAAAAAAAAAATGTCTAGCTATATTTCTGTGGGCACCAGGTCTACTAAGCCTAACAATCCACCACTAATTTCAGCATTTTAACACAATTAAATTTTGTGAAATCAGTGGCAAATTTAAAAGGCAGAATTTGCCTCAAATCACTTACCAAGCCTTTCTGACTTGTCTTAATTTTTTTTTTTAATAAATAAATCAGTGACTTCTCAAACTGTGTGCCGAGAAATTTGTGTGAAAATTTTTATGTGGCGCAAAAAAGCCGAACAGCCTTTTAGGTCTCAATGACGAAATGGGTGTGTGCATGGTAATGCAAGAACCCCATTTAAATTTTATTTGAAAAACAGAGTTTATTAGTGTGCCACAAGCTTAAGAAGTTAGGAACCACTTTGTTTCAAGGTTAGCAATTAAATGTTCAAAAATAGATGCTGTATTTTTTAACAGTGTGCATGTCAGGTAAAGTTTAAATTCCTTTTGTCATGCACTGCCCTGGGCTGTAAATGCCCTAAATTTGAGTATTTTGTTCTCAGTTTTAACCTCATTTTAAAAAATAGCCTCATCAAAAATTCACCCTGCTGATAACTGTTGTAATTACTGGGATGTTTTTTTAACTTTTTTTGTGCCGCCAACATCCATTTTAAAAATTAATTTTTTTATGTCAGGTTTGCTTGTAGATTATTGCCATGATACGCACTAGTCGTGAAGCAGCATATTCCTTGCATATTGCTACTTCTCTGATACTTGGACTGCTCTTTCGAGTTTTTAAAGTGAAATATCACACAAAGTATTTGTTTTCACTCATCGGAATATTCCAAATCATATGTTTTTGTGGTTTGGAAAGCTTGCATTTCGTTGTAATGGTAGTTGTTGCAACTTGGATGATAAAAACTAATTTCATGTAAGTATTTTGTTTCAATACCACTTAAAAAACGCCATGTTCAAAATATTTTTAATTTTAAGCAAGAATCCACGAATTATTTTTGGGTTTTGTTTTGGATATCGAGTATTTTTTTCTTCATTCATCTATATTGGTTTGCCAAGAAATGAGGACAACCTTGCCAATGGACTTATGCTCGTTACTACTCTAAAAGTAAGTTGCACCAGTCATGATTTTTTGTCAAGTAGGGAAAAACTCATTTTAGTTCATTTTATACATTATAGTTGTTTTTTGTGACTTTTTTAAGTATTTACAAGAAATGCTTGGTAATTTTTAGATGATTATTGTGGCTTATGAAATATTGGATTATCAAACTGTTTGTAAAACTGGTGAAACAAAGGAGTCCAACAGCACATTTGGTGTTTTAACCCTTGAAAAGGAGCCAAGCACACTGGATATCTACTGTTACATGACTTGCTATTGTGGATTATTCACAGGTATGTCATATGTTCAGAGGTTTGTATAGCATCTGGCCAGAATGTGCATCTTGCTTTAATTGTTTCCTGTAAAATGTTGTTAGTCATGCAGCACATTGGTGCACATATGGCCAAAAAAAGATACTTAACAAATCACATCAGTAATGGCAAGGAACTTTTTGAAAAAACAAAGATATAATAAATTATTCTGTGCTTGTTATGGGTCCCCTTCCTGATGGGGACACATTGTTTTCACTCTGTTTGTTTTGTTTTTGTTTTTTTTTTTCTCCCCTGTCCATGCACTTTTGGCATGAAATGTTAGAGGGATTTGGATAAAACTTTCACAGCTGGTAGATATAGTCATGGCGGTGTATCATCAGTTTCGTTGGCTCCCATTGCCCCAGTGGTTACCCCACTAGCCCCCTAAAATGGGTCAAATTAATAGACATGTCTGAATTGATTAAAATTTACACAATTTGTAGAAAATGCCATCATGGTGCATAAATTTTCTTGTTTGACCCCATAACCCCAGCAGTTACCCTGCTAGACGACTAAAATGGTTGATTTATTAAACAATGTTCAAGTTGAATGAGATTTACACAGTTTGCAGAACATGCCATTGTGGTGTATCGAATTAATAATTTTACACCATAGCCCCAGTGGTTACCCAAATCTTAAAATTGCATGTGTGGGGACCCATGCATTTCTGCCCGCATGCCATTAAAAACTTAGGTAACTATGGCACTCATATAAGTAAAATATTGTAGTAAATATAATATATTCTTTACAAATTGAGTAGTGTAAATTTTTAAACATTGTCTCAATTTTGTGAAATTTGGACAGTTTGTATACCATATCATTATGATGCATTGATCGCTGTGTTTTTCCCAACAGTCCCACACTAGCCCTCTTAAATGGGTTGAATGTCAAACAAACCTCTGAATTATATGAAATTTTAACAGTCTGTATAACAAGTCAGTGTTATGTATTGATTTCTGTGTTAAACTATATTTCTGGTGGCACTTAACTTACTAGCCCTTTAAAGTTTGTAGATTTGGCCACAGTTGCTATAATTACCATTTTTTTCAAAAAATTGAATAGTTACATATAATTTATTACAAATATCTGCAACTGTTCTGTACATATGTTCATGGTATCCTACAACTAATCTACAACATTGTTAGGGTGGGGACCTATGCGTTTCTCCCTGTAGAAACAATTATGTCAATAAAAGATTTTGCTAACTGTGGGACCCAATGTAAAACAAAGTACAAAACATATATCAGTTTTTAAATTGGTTAAGAGTGTGTATAGAATGGCAATGTCGTGAAAGTCACCCTCCTAGTTTGATCAAAAACCACTTGATATAATGTTTCTTTATCATTTTAATTCCTAAATATTTATGTTTTATGACACTTTTTATGCAGGTCCAATTTACAAATATCGTACATACCATGATATGCTGCATTCAACTTACCTACCATCCAAAAGGGTGCTGATGGGAAAAATAGCTACAGCATTTTCAATAGCAGTGTTTTGTTGCCTTGTGATGCACTTTTTAAACATGAAATACTTTGAAAGTTCAAATATTTATACTGACCCTCTAATTGTCAGGTACAGGGTGCTTTAACAAATACTTACAAAATGTGGTAGATTAGATTTTACTGCTATATTTTAGAATCCTCCATATCTACCCAATAGGATTAGTACTGCAATTCCGATACCATGTAATTTGGCTATTAGCCGAATGTGGCTGTGTGCTCATTGGCTTAGGAATGTATCCAGTGGAAAACAAGGCAATGCCTGGAAAAGGACCAACTTACATCTCTGATGGAAAGTATGCATTGCATGCATATTGCAAAACTCATCGTTTGTTTGACTATGTTTTTTTTGATTAGGTCAACAAGTATGTTAGAGTACAACTATGACACTATAAAGAACAGCAACATTACCATCATAATGGAACCTGTCTCATGGAAATTTTTGCGATACTGGAATTGTTGTGTTCAGTGGTGGATGTCACACTTTGTTTACCGGAGTAACTTTCTTCCCCGGCGATTCAAATTTTTTAGGTATAACAGTGAGCTGTGAAAGAATCAGAATCAGAGTTGGATTGATAACAACTGTAATTTAGCTGAATGTAATCAATTGTACATTTTCATGTACACATTTGTTTCACACATGATGGATGGGCAGCTAAAGTTGGGCACAAATAACTTTGTACTCCGGTCACCCACGGGTCATTGAAACATTAAATTTTGAAAACAGTTATATTTAACAAATTAAAGGTGGCGTTCTCCATACTTTTATTCCACATACACTACCGCCCCATCAACAGCTGGGATTCTTCTGTCATAAAACATGATAAATTCTATATACATGTTGGGAGTTGTAAGATACATACAATTACATGCAGCAGTGAAATGGCAGGACAAATAATTAAATTGCTGTGCCCAACTCTCGGCTACATCGCAAAATAGCAAATCGCCCCGAAGCAACGCCCATTTATGAAACTTCTAGGTGACTTACTTTGTTAAATATTGCTGTTTTAAAATTTTTACGTTTTGGGGGCCTGTGGGTGAACCGATGGGTGAACTTGGGTAAAAAGTCATCAGTGCACAACTTTAGATACCAATCTATTATGTGTGAAAATTTGAAGAAATTCAAATAACTCTTTCTTGACCAAAATGAGGGAACAAACTCGCATTAGACAAAAAAGAAATTAGGAAAAAAAAGCAGGAGTAAAAACAATATGTGTCCCCTTCATAGAGGGGAATTTTGAAATTGAAAATGGCCACAGATAGTACATATATTCTCAAGGGTTACCCTTACACATCCAAAAAATGTGTTTTTACATTGTAAAGAGAGTGGTTATCTTGAACAAAGGATTTGGAGCAGTGGTTGGTATCAGACCACAGCTTCACTTATGATAGGCTGTAATTATAATGCGGTGACCAAAATATTTTTATTTTATGCTGTAAAAGACTATGCATAACAATAGCTACAGTTGCATGTGAGCTTACATCAGTGTATTAAAGAGCAAAATATATAAACAAACTTAAATGGCCAGTAAACAAAAATCCCAATAATGCATAACATTTTCCTTTCAGGGCTATGCTAACCCTCTTTGTTAGTGGTCTTTGGCATGGAGTGAAACCAGGCTATTTGGTATATTTTGTTATTCCCTATACTGCTTTATTTGAGAACAGATGTACATCTTTTCAAAAACATTACTTGAAATCCAAATTTTCACAGAAAATTTACATAATGTAAGTAACACCAGGGTACATTTTAAAGACTAAATTTAAAGAAAGTTATGTCTAAATGAAGTACATTGTTCAGTAATATGGCAATAGACTTATTAAAAATGTTTTTTCTGTTTGAGTTATTTCAATGCAAGAAACAATGTCAAAATTGGGTTGCTAAGGTAGTCTTAAATAAAAATGTAGTCATTTAATGAGAAACGTTTGATATTTTGACAATAAAAAAGGTTTTTTATAGTATTTGAAAGTATTCTGTAAGCATTTAATATTATATTTACTTGAGTCATGTGATTGTACAACACAATTTATTTTTTCAGAATACATTGGGTTTTTGTAACCCACCTATGCACAGAAAGCTTTTTTGTATGCTTCTGCATGCTTGACTGTGAGCTCATCTGGAATTTTTTTGTGTCAACAGGCTTTGCTTGCTTCATCAGCCCTATACTTATTATGTGCCTTTGTGAATTGTGTAAATTCTTTTGTAAACAAAAAAATGAATGATGTAAATAGACCTTCCTCCTTTTTTGTTGCACATTTTTTATGTAACCTCTTTGTCTTTTGTTATACTTGCCAACTACCTTTCTTAAAAAAAAATTTTTTATGTTAGTATTGAACAGTTTGGGTGGGTAACAGCAAATTTACATTAGCATGCCTGACAGGCTGACAGTATGAAATCTTGTAACATTTTGAAAATTATTAAAATAGCCAGGGTTATATGCACCACTGGAGTGGACTTACTAACGAACATTGCAAAGACAAATTTGCATGTTAACTCAACAATAGTTTTAAGTGTGTGTGTAAATTATCTAACAACTGACCTTTAAAAAGGTGGGTTAGGAATAGGATATAACCATGCAAATTTGGGGCCTGTACACACCCTTTGTTTGTTTTATTGTTGTACTGTTTGTGATTTTTTTTTCAAAGTGCAATAAAGATCCTGTGTTGTTTATAAGAATGACACAAAATGTGTGATGTAATGCATGGATGAAAAAACTTGTAAAAAGGTGGGCAGTGTTGACATAAAACACATACAAAACTAGCCCACCAGAATCCTTCACAAACTAGCAACAATGTAAAGAGCTGGCCCACATTTTGGTGACCTATTTTTATCCCCACAGTGGTAGCAAGGAGCAGTCCATTGCGTAAGTCCAGTACACTGTCTGCATGGAGAAGGCTTTTGTCTGATCTTGTACAATTTTCATTTGCTTGCATCTGAGTTTACTCCAAACTTTGCCTTCATGGTATCAAGTTGCTGCTGTTTTTTGTCAGCATCCTGCTTCTTGAATTGCTGCACAAAAGCAAAACATATTTCTCAATGCAATGTTGCAAGATAGGTAAATCTAAACCAATCTAGTATGTTGTGTTACCATATTTAACGATTAGGCCCATACCAATCAAAGTTATTACGGTCACTGTGTCTTAAAGACAAATTCTATGGCCATTCAGTTTGCAGGTAAAAATAAGACAGCACATAAAACTAGAGAAGTGGCGTTCTCCATATTTTCATTCCACATACACTACCACCTCAAAATGATGTTCTCCACATATACCATATCTTTTGTTACGTTGGATATATATTCAATACCCGCATTAAATTAGGTCCCTCAATCCGTCGGCATTTTATTACATGTTTGTTTCTGCTAGCATAAACATATGGGTCCCCACACACATGCATTTTCTGAATAGAAGTGATGTTTTAAGGACATGATCGGTTTCAGAATTAGTTTTTACAAATTTAAACAAAAGTAAAGATTTCACTTTATAATCTAACTAAATCATTTGTTACATCATGTCAATTTCAATCTCAATGTTGAAAGCATTAATGGAACCCCACAGTACCATTAACCAATAGTTTGACCTGCAGTGACCTTTGGCCGAGCCGCAGCAAACTGCACAAACGACTCTTTCCAACGCGGTTTCAGCAATGCACTATAAATCTAACAACAACATCGCGCTTTTTGATCAACCAAATATAAGCTTACATGTTCCTGTACAAGAGAGTGCAACTGTAATTAGGAGCAAAGTTATTGTAACGTATTATGTTTTGCAGCATTATTTAGCAAACGCATCTCGGTAAACCTTACGCAATCACATAAAGCAGTGATGTAGTATTAACAGCTGGGATTCGTCTGTCATAAAAATGATAAGATCTTTATATTGTTTGGAGATGTTGCGTGTACGTTACATACAACTACATAGTTATGATCTATACTGGCCATATGGCAGAGAAATAGCAGGACTAAATATAAAAACGAATAAATAAATTGCTGTGCCACACTGTCTTCTACATCGCAAAGTAGCAAACATATTGAGGTCATCACCGATTATTTTTAATCAGCGCAACGGCCGCCTTGCCACACTGAATAAACGCCCGTTTATGTGTAAAGTAACAGCCTGTTACCAGCCTCGGAGCGTTGCGCCGCTTGTGTCGTAAACTCGTCCATCACTCCTTCGCGTCAGGTCGTTTAGCATTTGGGGCAAAACAATCAGCGTTTAAACACGTATTTGCAGCTGTAAGGGTAAATACTTGACCGATCAAGCTAAAATTTTAAACAACCAATAAGAAGCACCCCACATATGTACATTTTAAATTTCAATAGATTTGGAGTAGTATGTTTGATGTAAACAAAAAACTGAATATTTGGGGTTAAAAAGGTAAAAAATGGGTGAATCCAAACTAAAGCCTGAAAATCATTTAACATACTTTGTATTGTATCAACTATTCAAATAGGAAACTTCTAGGTGACCTACATTGGTAAATATTGCCGTTTTAAAAATTTCACGTTTTGGGGGCCTGTGGGTGAACCGATGGGTGAATTGGGGTAAAAAGATTTGATTGCACACTTTCAGATATGCATCTATCATGTGTGAAAATTTGAATAAATTTGAACAACTCCTTCTTGGTCAAAATGTGGGAACAANCACCTTGCCACACTGAATAAACGCCCGTTTATGTGTAAAGTAACAGCCTGTTACCAGCCTCTGAGCGTTGCGCCGCTTGTGTCGTAAACTCGTCCATCACTTCTTCGCGTCAGGTCGTTTAGCATTTGGGGCAAAACAATCAGCGTTTAAACACGTATTTGCAGCTGTAAGGGTAAATACTTGACCGATCAAGCTAAAATTTTAAACAACCAATAAGAAGCACCCCACATATGTACATTTTAAATTTCAATAGATTTGGAGTAGTATGTTTGATGTAAACAAAAAACTGAATATTTGGGGTTAAAAAGGTAAAAAATGGGTGAATCCAAACTAAAGCCTGAAAATCATTTAACATACTTTGTATTGTATCAACTATTAAAATAGGAAACTTCTAGGTGACCTACGTTGGTAAATATTGCCGCTTTAAAAATTTCACGTTTTGGGGGCCTGTGGGTGAACCGATGGGTGAATTGGGGTAAAAAGATTTGATTGCACAACTTCAGATATGCATCTATCATGTGTGAAAATTTGAATAAATTTGAACAACTCCTTCTTGGTCAAAATGTGGGAACAAAACGCACGTTAGACAGAAAAAAGAAATAAAGAAAAAAAACAGAGTAAAACAATATGTGTCCTATTCATGGNTGAACATTGTGAAAAAATACAATTGTTTTTGATCAAAATATGTGAACAAAACGGCATTAGACAGATACAGGGAGTAATAAAAAACTAAATGAAAACAATGTGTCAGCATCAGGGGCAAATAATAAATGTATGCTTACATTTGCACGTCGAGCCGCTTGCATTGCCATGGTGTTTTTGTGAATGTCAAAAATTAAACTGTACGTAAAATATGTAATGTTGTGGTGATTAATACTGTAGAAAACAATAAAATATTTTTAAAATAAAATTGGAAATATTTATAGATTCCGTGTTTTTGCAAAGACCCCCCCCCCCAGCCAGCACTAATACTTTGTGTAAAAGATTAGTCTGCCTCAATGACTAGACCACCTGTTCTAAATCAAAGCTCTGCGTATACCTGTTCAAAGTTATCTCTTTGAAAACTCTGTAAGCAGTTTTACGTTCGTTGTTTGCTTTGCGGTATATAGGCTGCAAAGGTTTCATTTCATCCTGGCTTAAAGACATATAGTGAGTTAATGTAGTCTCCACATAAAGTTCACCCCACTGCACTGCATAGTACCATAGATATTATAATACTATGATGGTGCTTAGTTGCATTGCATGGTACCATAGATATTATAATACTATGATGGTACACGAGACGTGAAACAAATTCTGCCAGAATTAAAAATTGA
>QXVZ01019459.1:0-16209 GCA_008931825.1 Phallusia fumigata | reverse complement strand
TGTACTGAATCTGATTTATCTTTCAACGTCCAAACCAGGGGTCTCAAACATGCAGCCCCCCATGTCTTTTTGTGCAGCCCAAGAAGCATTTTGAGAGTTCACCTGGGGCGGATTGAAGTGCCTCGCCAGTGGGTCAACATGATACATTTCTTCCAAAGTACAACTAGCTAGAAATAGATGCAAGGTTTTAAGGAGGAAAGGTGTACTAGCCCTTACTAATAAGAACCAACTGTTGCAATTGTTGCATCACTAAAGTGCCATTGTCCCTTGCAAATCTTTAAAGATGGCTGCACAGCTGACTCTTTCACTTTGCTATATTTCTGTTTATCAGCTTGTTTTGGTCTATCGGTATTAAAGAAGTGTGACTGTTGTACCCAAAAAAATTGAAACATCGTGCAAATAACCTAAGTGCTAATATACTGATAAAAGAGCAAGCGAAGTGTTTGACATTTGCAAAATTACTGCAACAAAACTTTCCATACCCCCCCCCTTGAGTTACTTTAAAGTTTTTACTTGGCCCACTAAGACATTTGAGTTTGAGACCCCTGGTATTTAAATTCAAGCATTTAGACTTAAATTCAAATTCTGATTTATCTTTCAATATCTAAACAAATCTGATTTATCTTTCAACATCTAAACAATGTCAGATGCGCAGTCATTATGTAGTTACATACAAACATAGGTGCTGAGCAGCAATTTTTAGGCACAGTGGTGACCACTTTGAAATTTTTAATCTAATTGTAGCAGTTTTGTGTATTTGCACAGAACAGAGGCAGAACAAATTTGTACATAGGCAAAACAACATGAACACAACAATCAAAGCATTGGCATTTGAAGTTGTTTTTGTTTTTAAACTTGCGATTGTTAGGTGTAACATTGAAAATGAAAACTCGGTGTTCTTTGAATCTTTTTACACTTTCATCACAGACTTTAAATCCAAATAAAGTATTGCCGATATTGGTGGAAAAATACATGAAAGAAGTTAAAGAAAGTGACAAGTTGCGCTACTCCAAAGTTTTGGGAAACATTTTAGCTGACTGCATTTTTCTCAACCATATTGTCAAAGTGGCCAGGATACATGCAAGTATGTATTTTTTCCTACTTGCCCAAACAAGCATCATTTACCTATTTCCCTTTTTTCTACACTACAGCTTGTCCATAGATATATTATGGACCGGTGGTTGAAACTTTTAAGATTTTGTGTCATTGTGGTGTAGCAAGTGTTGACCCTATAGTCTCAGCAGTTATCAAATTTGGAAACGATGTTTAATTAGATGAAATTTGGACAGTTTGTAAAACACGTCAGTGTGGTGTACCAATTACTTTGTTTTGGCGCCAAAGCAGCGGCAATTACCCAACTAACACCCCAAAATAGGTCACATTGATTAACATCTAAGTTAACTGAAATTTGAGTAGTTTGTGTATTAATTGCTGTGGTTGGGCCCATATCACTAGTTGACTATATAACCCTATAAAGTTTGTGGAATGTGCCATAGTTAGTTATTATCACCAACTCTTAAATCAAACAAAGAAAAAATAATTGCAAAAATCTGCTATAGTTCTGTACATAAATGCACTGAATTTAACTATGGGAGCTAATGTGAAATAACTTATTGAACTGATATATCCTTTTTACGGTGGGCAATAGTGTATGTGGAATGGCAACATGGTAAGAGCCACCTTCCAGTTTTTATGAATTATTTTTTTTAATCCATCAAATGTAGTAATTCTCAGTGCTTAGGGTTACCCAAGGTTTGGGGTTGCTACTTTTTTCCTGATAAGCTTTAAAATTCCATTGATGCAATTTTAATCAAGTGTCAATGTACTCTTGTATAGCGCATTTGCTACAAAAAAAATTTGTTTTACACTGTCGATTTTAGAATCTGGTGCCCCAACATATTTCTATTACATGACACATAAAACACTCTTCAACCATGACCTAAGGTTTGGTCCAAGATCAGCTCACAAACCTGATTATATCCAAGCTGATCATAGTGATGATGTAGCTTTCACCTTTGGAGCCCCTTTCATGCCCAATGAAATTAAAAGTGGGTTCAAGTTCTCCAAGGCTGAAGAAAAACTAAGCAATCAAATGATGACATACTTCTCAAACTTTGCAAAGCATGGGTAAGGCCCTTGCATTAAAAAAATTGTGTTTTGTTGATAAGAAACTATCTGAAGGCATGTAACCTGGGTGTTACATTAGCTAGTGCTGCGTAATTGCATTGGAAGATTTATGAATTTGATAAGACTTGAGGTTTTATGAAGATACTTACGTCCCAAAGCCTAAGGTAATAAAGTCAAAAATTTGTTGTTCATTTACCTTAAAAGAACCTCAAGTAATTAAACATCAGTAATTATGTTTTTCTAAGTTATGTCTTCTGGTGTTCTAGAAATCCAAACAAAGGTGCACCAGTTGACCACATGTGGCCAGAGTATGGCCCAAACCAATGGCGTCACCTGGTATTGGACACTCCTCTCNAGAATGTGTATAGTTCATAGGATTGTTTTATTTTTTGGTAAATGCTTGTTTTATTTTTTGGGAAAATGGGTTGGATTTGTCTTTGACCTTACCTTCATTTTATTGTTGCCTTTAGAAACGTTAATTTTTTAGTCATATCTTGTTCTTGATGTGATTAATAATGTGATCTTTTGATGTGATTGTTTAGAATACCTTCTCACTCAAATATTCAAACTGTGTTAGCCTTGTTTTTGTTTTGTAAAAGTGTCACCATGTCCAACTTTTCCTGCCAGTCTACCAGTCGGTCTTTGCAGTCCTTGGCATTATACTCTTTTAAATGCATAAAAACCAGTCAATATTAATTCCGTCTTTGCTACCAAAAAACTGTATCTGGCAGGTTATGGTTTGGTTTACCGGAGGGCACTACCAGAGACATTACGGAGGACGTGTTGATGGCACAGCGTTGGCTGGAATGAACGACGCTGTTGTGGTTATCCCCAATCACAGAGTTAATGCTTTTGGATTTCTTTCTCTCGGCAAAGGATCTGTGTGTCCTGGAAACGTGGCGATTCTTGACGCAATTTTTTCACTTAAGTAAGATTTTGATGCGTAGGTTATGTGAGAAAGGGTGTTCAATATGTATTCAGCAAATCATTCTACGTGATTTGGATGTCTTTTGAACAAAGCCTCATTTAGTCGCCTATAATTACCGTAAACATTTATCCATTAAACTGTCAAATATAAGGCAATGACTTGGACAAGTATTTTTCATTGTAACCATTTGTGTTCTCGTTTTTACTGCCAACTACTAACATTTATCAAGAAGAATAACTAATTGAAACCTAATAAAATACGAACAATATTTGTGGCTCAAGATGGGTGAAGGAAAACATATCAGCCTTCGGTGGTGATCCTGACAACGTGACAATATTTGGCGAAAGTTCGGGGTCAGGAGTAGTTCATTTACTGATGCTTACCCAGTTATCAGCCGGACTCTTTCACAAAGCCATCCTGCTCAGTGGGGCAGTATTGTGTCCATGTTAGTATCACCTGCATTGCCTGGATAACAAACCAACGTTACATGTCGTGTAAAATGCATCTTTGTGTGAAATGTTGTGAAATAATTTTAATTCCACCCTACTTTAAGTTATATTTACGGACGACTTGACCCCAGCTCGTGACCTTTTTCTTAAAACTCTTGGCATCGAATGGAAGCAAGAAAACGAGAAGGAAATTTTTGAAACTTTGCAGTCGCTGCCCGCCGAGAAAATCATGGAAGGACAGAAGTTTTTTAACGTAAGTACATTACGCGATGCACACAGTCAACTCCCAGATCAACACTTAAAAGTTGGAAAACATTATTATAATGACTATGTTTAGTTGCCAACAAAAGTTCTTGTTGTTATGTCTGTGCAGGAGTTTGGACCAAACAACTTTTCTAATTTTTAGGATTTCATCATGTTTCTTCCCAATATCGACGGCTACGTGATAAAAGACTCCCCGCAGCTTTTGCTTCAGGGCGGTCACGTACACCCAGTGCCGCTGCTTATCGGTTGTACAAACAGCGAGGGCGGTACACTGCTTTCCTTTAGGCAGTACACCAACTTTATTGAGGGAATTAGCGAAGAAGACTTTAAGATCACATTCGACAGGATGTTTTCAATGCTGCATCCAGTAAGCCCGCTGTATTTTTAAACCTTTAATAAAAGACCAAATGTTGGAAAAATGTTGTAGGGTAATCTTGGTTTTGATTAAAGGGTAAGAGCGTTCAGGCGGGCTTTGAAGCGGCCAAGGAATTTTACTCGATGGATAGTAAAGCCGACGATCCAAAAAGATACAGTTGGCTACATGCACAAATGGTTGGAGATACGCTGTTCGTCGTACCTACTATTATGGCAGCATCTGCACACGTCGGTGGGTTTAGTGCGTATACATTCAATTTAATGCCTAGATAGCTGAAAATTAACTGAAACCAAATGGACAGCATGTTGTTTTTACCCCTAAAATACCACAAGTCAAACGAATGCATCAGATAACCTGGGGTTTTTAAGAAACCTTCGACAAAAACAAGTAAACCACCTAGATGCTGTTTAATTTTTAGCTGAAAAAAACGATGCGGAAATTTAGGGGGACAGCTTTTAAACCTTTAGAAGGTTGGATGTTTCTCCAAGGAAAATTTTGTCAACGCAACCAAACAGAGTTGGTAAAAAAATACTCGTGAAATCAGATCACAGATTAACAACAAGTACCCAATAATAACTTGAAAATAGTGTCTGTCTTATTCGAAAAGGTTAAACACCATTCGTTTATAGCAGAGGTTCTCAAACTTTTTACAATTTTTTGCATAACGTCATTTCAATATTTTCGATAACTCGCGGACCACTAAAAATTAACTCAAACTAACTTCACTCGATTACAATTTAGCAACACTTTGTGTGTGTCACAATCACGTCAATTGTTAACTGTGATTTCACAAAGCATCAATGTGCGGTGGTGCCACAAAAAGGACAAATCCGACAATTCGACAGAAAACGTACATTAAGAATATGTTAGTAATCACGCGATAAAGCATCGACTGAGAACGACTAAAAATGTTTCGAGGTCCCACTAAAATCGCTTTGCGGACCCCACTTTGAGAATCACTGGTTTATAGTTTTAATGAAGCCGTTATCAGACGTTACGGAATTTGCTCACGTGTGGCAAAAAAATGGTTTAGACAAAAACGAATAACAGACTGCTGACCCCATATACCACTTATTTTTTTAGTGACAAAATGCGTTCAAGTAGGCTACATTGTAAATCAATCGTCTGCTTCCTCCGTAAGAACAGTTTTAGTGGGTGAATCTGTGCTTAGTTTGGAACTAATTTAACATAAAACCTAGTAAAAACTGTCCGCGTGCAAACATGTATATAGGGCACACACAACAAATTAGCTCTTGTGACCAAATGACTTTTGATGGCACCCTGTACCAACTGGAAAAACTACATTGTGCCGAACAATTAGCACCACTACGCATATTTTTTAATTTTTAGCTCTGGGAAACCCAACCTACGTGTTTCAAATGACGCAAAGACCCGAATTTAATCACTCTCTGACAAACGGTCCCGGTGTCAAAAAGAAGGCGAGCTTTTGTAAGTGCGACCATGCCGATGATCTCTATTTTGTATGGGGAGACCCCTTCACCGAAGGAGAACTTTCAGGCGGTGCCAAATTCACCGATGACGAAATTGAACTGAGTCGTCACGTGATGCGCTACCTGGTCAACTTTGCACGTTCAGGGTAAAGGAGTTAAATTTTTTTGGGGAAAGTTAGGCATACTTGATGCATCGAAAATGGTAATTTTAAAACAGATAATATGACAGCAAAGTTTTAAAGTTTCATGGCTGATAGTTGCAGGAAACACTTCAATGCTATCACATTAGGTTCAGCTGTGCACCAAACAAAAGCACTGGAAATTCGACAACGCAGAACTTACTGCTAGGTGCATACCAAAGTGTTTGTTCATGGTGGGCGGAATAACGCTCTAAAATACGTGATGTTTATGGGTCCGCTCTCGAGCAACTGTCCGACTGCAGTTTCGTTGTGTGTTGGTAACTATTATTTCGTATATGCTAGGTTTTAATATATTTACAGAGACCCGAATAAGCCGGAAAAGGTGTCCTTGCAATGGCAGCCGTACAGCATTCAAGGTAACCGCCCCCATCTGGTACTGCAGATACCGCTTGAGAGTGGCAGCAACCTTGCTCTTCGAGAAGTCGATTTTTACACGAAACAATTACCTTTAGTGCCGAACGATGCCAACCTAAACTAGCGCGTTTGACGAAGGAGTTAAAAAATAAGGGTGGTTTAATTTTAGTTCAATAACTAACCAACTACATATATCAAGAACTGATTGCAAAAGCATTTTAAATGTAACTTTACCTGTTTCAAATTTTGCTTCGGCAATTACAATATTCCTGTCATGCTGGTTTTTGTTTCTTTTGATCAGTTTAAATGTAACACATCCAATTAATTTAAAAATCCTGGGAACTAAATATCCTAAAATTAATGCAAATGTACGTTGACCAACTGGAATTAGTTGCGAATTAACGATGCGTGAAAATACAACAGAAAAATCTCGTCTCAAAGTTTATTGTTTCATAAGTGCAAACTCCAAAGATGATATTGGCCAAGTTACACCACACAGAGGAGCCGATGAGCAAACTTAAAAAAAACAGGACATGCTGCCTTTCCAAAACGCAAAAATTACAAATAGCTCAGAAGTCTTTAATCCGCAAACCTAACAAAGGAAATTAAAAAAGCGAAAGGCTGCAATGTACTGGGGTTTTGTTTTAACTATACACAAAAATGATTTGAGCACAGGTCAAAGGTCATGACAACTCGAATCCGGTATTGTTTGCGATCGCTTGTTTTAGTTTCTCTCTTAAAACCTCCTTGTTGGGATAGTTGGGCAATTTTAGGAGGTTAAAACAAGTTGAAGCAGTGGGCAGCCGGTGTGGGTATTTCTGTGACCTNCCTATTATTCTTATGGTTTTTACACATTACCTGTTCTCATTCGTAACAGAAATGGCCGAACCTCCCGACACGAGGTCATGTGATTCGACTTTACCCATGATATCTTCCTCAAAAGTAAAGGTCAACCCAAGGTCAGTTATATCACCATCGTAACGTTTTATCCAAGTAAGGTTGTTGTAAAATTCCACGTCCAAAGATGGCAATTCATCGATAGGACTAAAGATTACAAAAAATATGACATATTTAAAAAAAAAAAATTAGAGCGAGATTGCTCCCACCCAAAACAATGCGATGGACAAAGCTATATCAAAGTTCCCAAAGTAACTAGAGAGGTGGCGTTCTCCATATTTTCATTCCATATACACTACCACCTCAAAATAATGTTCTCACACAAATGCCATTTTCTTTATTACATTGGACATATTTTCAATACCCACATTACATTGGGTCCCTAAATCCCTTGGCATTTTATAACATGATTGTTTCTGCTGGCATAAACGTATGGGTTCCCACAAACATGCAATTTCTGAACAGTAGTGACGTTTTTAGAACATGATCGGTTTAAAAATCAGTTTTACAAATTTAAACAAAAAGTAAAGATTTTCAATTCTAATTTAACTAAATCATGTCCTACATCATGTCAATTTCAATCTCAATGTCAAAAGCATGAACTAAACCCCACAGTTACACTAACCAATAGTTTGACCTACAGTGACCTTTGGCCGAGCCATAGTAAACCGCAAACTCTAAACGACCTATTTTAATGCGGTTTCAGCAACGTGCTGCAAATTCAACAACAACATTGTGCTTTTTGACCAACCAAATATAAGCAAGTTACATGCTACTGTAGAAGAGAGTGCAACTGTAAATGAGAGCAAAGTTATTGCAAGGTATTATCTTTTACAGCGATATTAAGCAAACGCATTTTAGTTAACACTACGCAATCACGTAAAGACATGTAATCTTACGTACCGAATACCCCAAAACCACTAGGAGACAAACATGACAAAAAACTGTTATGTTATAAGTGGTGTATAATGGCAGTTAGTCAGCTGAATGATTACAATCCTACAATGTTGTAAACTATAAAGTACAACGCAGTGAAGCAAGTATGTAACAATAAGCATTTTTTTATGATTGGACATGTAATTGCAATGTGCTCGGTGTACGAATTTGCCATTGCAAAAGAAACAATCTGTTAAAAAAAGCATTTGAAATCACATTTTAAAATATTCATATTCATGATGAATATTGTATTCATGAATACTTGGTTCCGATTTTAATGTTAACTATTCAAAAATTATGCGAATGCATTTACACGAGTTTAACATTTAGAAATGATATTTTAGCCTTGACTATTGTTTGGATTCGAATAAATTGACAAATGTATTCATTTGAGAATAGGTGATTTAAATATCAGCATTGGCTTTTCAAATTGAAATCATGCATTTTTGACCAAAAGCAAAATAAATTCGAATGCAGCACATTAAAAACAAAAACTTGTACAAATAGTAAAATACGAATGACACAAATTGTGTCAGGCTAATCCTTCCATGTTTAAAAGCACACAATAAGGCACTTAAGGTTTGACAGAGACAAAAAATAGTGGTTTCAACTAGTACCTGTATAATTTTGCCTGGTGTTGGCCTAGTAAATTGCGCAGAAAAAAGTTTGCAAAGGGAATATCAAGCACAATTCCTTCGTAGACAGCTTTGCCAAGCATTCGCCCAATAAATGAGAAAAGATCGAGGTGATTGTACTGCATGTTAGATAGGGGTGAGGGATAGAGCTTGCTCTCCCCACCACTTGTCACCTGTGACAAAATGTTACCTGTGAGTTTTTGTGATGGCATAGTATAATAGAAAACTAGAAGGGTGGCTTTCCATATATAGACATTATTTATACACTATCACCCGATTTAAAGAGGATATATTCCGTAGATTAAATTACATTGGATCCCATATTTTGATTGCTTCTGCTGGCAGAAACGCATGGGTCCCCACACATGCAAAGTTGTAGATTATGTGTTTTTCTCAATACACGTCGGCTTTAGGTATAAACAAAGCAATCAGTGCACTAACCCGACATGTTCTACAAACTGTCAAAGTTGCATCCTGTTTCGACATTGTTTAAAACTTTTACCCATTTTAGGAGGCTCGAGAACAAAACACAGCATTTATTGCACCACCATGAACTGCTGGACAGACTATCCAAATTTCAACTGATTTAAACATTGTTTAGTAATTTGACTCACTTTAGGGGGCTGGTGGGGTAACTGCTGGGGCTATGTGGTCAAACAAAAAAAACAATACACAGCAATTGCATGTTACACAAAGTATCAAAATTTCACAATTTGGATATCCACATTTTAACAATTCAGTTTAATAATTTTACCCATTTTAAGGGGTTAGTGGGGTAACTGCTGGGTCACCACGGTAAAACACCGCAATTATTGCACCACCAGGGCATGTTACACAAACTGTCCAAATTTTACCAAATTCACACATTGTTTAGAAATTTAACCCATTTTAGGGGGCTGGTAGGGTAACTGATTCAGGAAGGAGACGCATAAAAATTGTTTCATTTAACTGTGCAATAAAAGTACTATTTTGGCGCAAAACAAAATATTTCCTTTGACTTACATGTAAAACATAAGTTTGCTGTTCCAAGCATGCTACCATGATGCTTTACTACCTAGATTCACAACATGATGATTCATTTTTACAGAGAAATGGCCTTAACTTTACCTTAAACAAATTCATGTCAGGGTTAAAAACTTTCTTGATAATTTCCTCAAGAAATTCTTTGAACACACCGTCTTGATCAATACCCGCCTCGTCCAAACCAAGATCATTGAAAAACTTTACTCTGATAATACCCTTTAAAAAATATCAGGATAAAATTTAATATAATACAAACTTGCTCTATGTTTTTAAATGCTTTAATCTCAGTTCAATGGACAACTACAAGTTGTATTTGGCCAAACATCAGGCATCACATATATGATGTAATTGTAGATTAGTTGTCATCAAAAATGCCAAGGCTTGGTCACTCTTGGTCTATCCCCAAATAAACCTTTAGTGTGATCGAGGGAATGTTGCTGAGTTGATCAAATCCGTCTTCAACCAGACGACTTCTCCTTACTCTAATGTGGATAGAAGCATCACTTCCCGGAGAGATTCCTTGACATACAGAAAAATCAGGGAATGAATAAATTTGTCATGTGGTATAGCAGTATTGCCAAAGCATGGTATAATGAATACCATGTATATTATTGCAAACTGTCGTTCAAATAGCAAGTTGTTTATTGTCACTAGATGGCTTTCAACATTTTGCCATTCCATTTACCCCAAGCAAAAAACTATTGCTCTAACCCAGTGATCTGGATGGGTTGACTCAAATTGAGGCACCAACTTAAAAAAAATGATCCAGGTAGCTCAACAGTTGGGTCATTATGAGCACAATGCATTTAGGCATTGTTGTAAAAGAGTTAACAAATTACATTTATGACAGGGAAGTCCAATTGGGGTTATGAAGTTAGTAATGCTTGGTGGAGCCTGGATCAAGCTCCATGCCTTCGTGTAGATCAAGGCTTCTTAAACTGGTGGCCAAAGTTTTTAGGGTTGCGAGTTCATTTACACAGATTGTACTTTTTTTACATTTGAAATGGAAATGCCAAAACAAATAGAAATTAAAAATTAAACTGCAGATAATCTTACATAAAGAAACACATGATAGAAGCAGACAATGAGAAATGAATGCCTCAGCACACTTGTGACCATGGATACTTTTTGTTTGTTTTATTACTTTGGCGGTTTCATTGTGCAGTAACAGTGCGCCAGATTCCACTTAATTGCGCAGTCGGGCGAAGTGTACAATAACAATAAGATTAGATTACACTGACATGGCCTTGACAGCATGTGTTTTGAACTGATCGTCACAGGATTTAAAATTTGGCACAGGGAGCTAGAAAGAGAGCTTTAGCAGTTTTCTTCAATAATTTACTGGTAAAAAAATGAAATTTGAGAAACAACTACTGGAAGTCTATCAGGAAATTAGTTGCTAATTATGCCAGTTTGAACTTCATTTCAAAAAATGCCTCGCGGACCTAATGAAACCTCCCCGTAGGCCACGGGTTGGGCAACCCTGTCTTGAACAGACTGGTCAGTCAACCAAAAGCCCGTACATGGCCTGGAGGCATACAAAACCCTAGTTTAGACACTCAAGTTGCAGGTGGCCTTAAAGTTGAAAAAAAAAGATAAATTTTCCGAATTTTACTTGTTGTCTCCGGTGTCTTAAAAATCATGGTACACTTGGTTCTTTGTTCTAACTTTACGTATTGGCTAAGCGCAACTAGGGGGTAGGTTTGTTGGTATGCCAGGTCCCATTGTATCTGCGTCAATGTGTGTAATGTGCCTAATTACACTTGCTCTAATACAACATCGATGCGTATTCGCTGTAAACAAAGGATCAACTTCATAAAACATGGCAAAGTGCCAGTACAGAAACAAAACACCCATTGTGATAGTTGCAAGGGGGATTTGAATTTGAATCAGAGAAACGTCTGTTATAATTTCAACACAGAGCCTTACACAATTATTGTTCTGCGATGTATTCCGTTTCTACGAACTCATTGATAACACACAACTAACGATAACGCATGCACTGATGCAACATGCCTTCTAATGCTTTAGCAATAACATTGGATATTTTAGCCACTTTTGAAGCATGAATTAAATCACTTAGATAGTTGGAAATTACAGATTTCACAAAAGGCCAGAATCGGTTTTGGTGAAAATACGCTCTGATTTATGCGTCAGTGGGTATTAAATAAAGGTTTCTATATGATCACATACTAAAGTTTTCATCAGTGATAACAGCTGTAAATGATTGTGTTACTGTGGGCGTAGATACTTTTAAATGCGACCGTGCACATGTATATTTATTAAGTACATGTAATGTTGGCCGGGCATTGATAAAAAACATTCGACTGGATAAAAAAACATGTAAGAGGGAGCGACTCATTAAAAATTGTAGCAGAGAGAAAATAACCAACCAACATGCTCTTACATACAGTTCTGACATGTGTGTTGGATTACTGCGACACTTTGTTGTAACGTTTATGAAATCACAATAGAGTGTGTGCTGATGTAAGTAAAATAAAGTCTTTGATGCGGCCTGCATTAGCAAAAACGTTGTGCATCCATGGCGTAGACGGATGGAAAGGTAGACACGTGTAAATAGGGCCAAGCGTGCTCGAAAGGTTTATCTTTTACAACATTAGTGTTTTTATATTGGTAGTTTGTTGCCTAACCCCTTTAACTCCCACTAGTTGCACCACTGTTGGCTAAATAATTGTTATTGCTGCTTTTATGAAGATCACACACTTTTCTTAAGATTTTTTAACATGTTGTCTGCTAAAAATGCCAGCGATTGGCAAGTAATAATAATGCAAAGACAAAGCACATGTAGCAAGCAATGGGCTATTATACATCAGGACTAGTTCACTATGTCTTTTAGCATGTGCACCCAACTGTGATATTTTTATCAGAGATAATGTATAAATAAAACGCATTACCAAGCTTGGTAAATTGACTCATATAAACTGATTATAAGGTAGAGTACAACTGTAAATGAGAGCAAAATTCTTGTAATGTATCATCTTTTACAGCAAACGCATTTCGGTTAACACATAAACCTGTGTAGTAGCAGCCTGTTACCAACCACTGAGCATTGCGACTTGCATCTCTTGCGTACTAAACCTGTCAATCACTCCCTCGTGTCAGGTCGTTTTGTGTTTGGGGCTAAACAGTCAGGGTTTAAACACAATTTGGGGCTGCAAGAATACACACTTGACCGATCAGGCTAAAATTTTAAAACAACTAATGAGAAGCACCCTACATATCAACGTTTTAAATTCCAACACATTTAGATAAAAATGTCTGAAGTAAAGGGCATGTAAAAAATTGAATATTTGGGTTAAAAAGATGAAAGAATATTGCTGTTTTAGAAATTTCATGTTGTAGGGACCTGTGTCTGAACTGGGGTAAAAAGTTGTCAGTGCACTTCGGATACCCATCTATTATGTGTAAAAATTGGAGATATTTGGAACAACTCTTTCTTGTCCAAAAGTGGGAACAAAGTCTTGTTAGAAAGAAAAAACTAAGTGAAAACAATATGACGTAAAAAGGAACCCAAATAACACAACAAACAGCAAAAGAGTGGTTTTTGCTACATTACGTTGGGTGTCATGGTTACCTAATCTTTTTTTGGCATGATTGTCTCTGCTGGCAGAAACACATTGGTCCCACCACATGCAAATTTGTACATTATGTGTTTTTACAGATACATGTCAGGCTTTGGGTTTCTGGTGTTTATAGCATTCAAAACACTTGCGTTTTACATTTTTTAAGCTATGAAGTCAAACAAAAGAGATAGCACAACTTCACGATCATATCTACCAACTGTGAATGTTTTAGCAAAATCTACACAATTCATGGCAAAAGGGCATGGCCAAGCTGCAGGACCCTTTCCAAAAGNAAACAAAAGAGATAGCACAACTTCACGATCATTTCTTCCAACTGTGAGTGTTTTAGCAAAATCTACACAATTCATGGCAAAGGGCTTTCCAAAAGGGGACCTATAACTATAAAACATGGAAATTTTGATTCATGACACACACACACACACACACACACACATGGTGATGAGAAAAAGTCGTAATATACATGCCACCTGCTTTTAGTTTCACTTGATGAGTTTATTGCTTGGCATATAATTCATGTAAAACTATCATTTGAAAAATGCATGAAAGTTAAAAAAAATATTTTGTTTTAGGGGTTAGTGGGTTAACCACTGGGCCTATGGGGTCAAATGGCATATCTCCATGATCATATTTACAACCTGTAAAATTTTGCTTGAAATTGTAAAACATATTACGCCAAACGTCCAAGGACAAACCAGAAACAAACACTAGTGAAACAATATGTGCTCATAATTAGTACATGTTAGAACAGTATAAGTATAATCAACACCAAAAGTGTAGAAACCCAAAGTTGTGTTCCAGTATTTAATTATGTTTACAAATTGAAGAACTTACCTAGCGAGTTTTTGTCTGCGGCAACAAAGCTGTTGAACAACATCACACGGTCCTTGTGCGGAATAATAAATGGGATTTTCTCCATTATTAGCTTGGCACGGGGAACCTCTTTCTCAACCTCAGATCTTACTGTGCTTGGCTTAACATCTCTACACAAATAAACAGTGGCGGCTCGTGTATAGGCACTGTACCATCATACCACTTGCGCACAAAAATTCACTATGACTTCGTAAAGGGCCAGGTTATGAAAAAATACAAAAATCACAGTTCCAGCTGCACATACAGGTAGCAGTATGCGTGGCTGAGAGCACTAAAGAAAGTAGTGTCAACATTTGACATATTCAAGATGAGAATATATATTCACTACAAACCGAAATCCCTGAACCAGTTGTGCAGACCCATGATATAAAGGCATGCAAGATGCCAAATGCCAGATCTTAGCCAGTATTTCCAGCATTTACTTGCAACAAGGTCTTGTACATTGCGTACTGTAATTTATTGAAGTCCCACACATACATATAGGGGGCATCTGATGACTTCAAACACTGTTCGACATGATTTAAAAGCAAAAACCCGAGATTTTCCCACACCCTACACATTAATAAAAAACTATGTTTCTGACTCCTAACTTGGGTGCAGCAAAGATTCAGTTTACCATAAGTACCTATTGAGCCTAGGCTTACATAGTGATGCAACTTACTTGCACAACCAATGGCCATTTGGTGTAAAGGGTCTACGTGCATCACGGTCATATAACATCATAAGTAATGTGTATGCTGAATCGAACACTGGGTACATGACACTTTGTGAATCTACAAAATATGTACAAAGCGTTTACAAGTGTAACGAAAACACTTTTTTTTTTCAAAGAAAACAATGGTAAAATGATGCTTGCGATAGGGTTGGAATATGTCAAGCACTTAGGATTATGGTTTAAAATTAAGTGTTTTGTCATATTTTGTTACATCAACATATCTACAGATAAAGTTTGTTCCCCTATTTTTTAACCTGAAATAGTGAGCATATCGAATTATAATTGAGTTTAATGTCTCATAAACTAGTTTAGCATGTATCAGCCTAAGTGAAGACTTTTCATCTCCTTGCCTGTCAAATTTTTGGACCTTCGTGCCACCTAAGCTGAAGACTTTGCCAACTCCTGGTGTAGAATTTTTACAGAAATTTTGCACTTTGTGGCAATAAAACCCACCTGTTACAATTCGACTCCATATCACCTTGAATACAAACTGGCGAAGAAAATCAGAAATTGTCACCAACTCTTCAAGATGAAATGGAACTTGCTGGTCGTAAAACTCTACATCATCCAAAATCCTGCAAATAAGTAAATTTGGATTGGCACATTTTCTGGCACTTACCCAGTGGCTGTGACTTACGATAAAATATGTGCAGTCATGTCACAGAATAATGTAAAAACGGCAAAAACAGGCTCAGCCACATTTGGAGGTAGAGAAAGGGAGGAGAGAAAGAGCTGAAGTCCCCCAGAGGGGCCGATCTCACAAATGAACCTCCAAAGACGACAAAGAACTTCGTCCATGAACGTTAAACCTAAAAGAAAAAATAATTTGATTCAAAATACAGAGAGGTTGTATTGGCAATTTGTTAGATTTAAAGTAAGCTTGAATTTAGACGTAGGAGAGCAGGGCAAGGGCAAATAAAACTTTTATCCACATCCAACAAACACTACATGCCCTCCGAAAAAACATAGACCACAATCAAGAAACATGAAAATTGTAAAACACTGGGATTTCCCCTGTCAGCATAGACATAGGCGTCGATTTTTTACTGTTTTGTAAAATATTAGGGGTGACAATTGGTTTTAAAAACACACAGCAGCAATTCCGCTACAAAGCATCTTGACGTAATGCGTTAAGTCGCTTGGGCCTGAACATGTTTGTATGTAAAACGATGATTCTCTTATAAGACTATCCAAAGTTACGAATGCATTGTGGTTTGCCATATGCATGAAAATTTGTGTTCGGACAAATGTAGCCCCCCCCTCTTTAGGTCGTTTAGTTTTGAATCTACATTGCTGCTCCTGCATACTGCTTTGTTGCAGCTTAACACATGTAAATAAAACTAGAGAGGTGGCGTCCTCCATATTTTCATTCCACATAC
>QXVZ01019452.1:0-17403 GCA_008931825.1 Phallusia fumigata | reverse complement strand
CAGCCGCAAGAATCTCTGGCTCAAAGCTTCGCAGAAGGGAGGCAGCAGCGCTGGCACCAAAAAAACGGTAATTTCACCATCTGCCCCGGCATATGTCGTTTGCCAAGTTCGTCCCATGCGTATTTCCGTGTTACCAGATTGCGTCAGGACCGCTGATATCAATGGAACAACATCATTTTTGGCCAAGGGTAGTTTCGGGGTAGCTTGCGGCTGTTGTTGTTGACAACGCTAGCGGCTGATTCCATTTCCGTGTGTGTGAGGTTTCGAATGCTGCCCATAGCTTCCGAGTTTAGGCCGAATAATATAGAAGAAATACAAACAGATGGTTGAATCCCGGTTCACGACATGACATAAATACATTCTCCAACCACATTTTTATAAGTCAGTCGTCAAGGGTTGTATCACGCGTGTCGGGTGGCACTTGCGATTCGCAGTCCACGTGAAATGTCGAGCAATTTGTACCAATTGAACAAAGGCTGTTCGTCCTTACTTTTACTGGTAAATACGTTCGATCTGCGTTCAAGGAAAAAGACCTTTTGTTCGTGTCACATAAGGTCGTTGTTTTACCCAACCATTTTTTTGTTCAACGAAATGCCTGTACGCACCTTTTATAGGCCCAGACATTGGTAAGTATCCCAATGTAGGAACACCTTCTCCACAACATGCAAGTCATCGGATCCTAATGGCTGTAAAAGTTCTCTTGCCACGTCAGTAGTTGTCATATAGTTTTTGTTTACACAATGTTAGCGACTCCAGCACGAAATGCAAGACTAAGTGGGCACAGACCATGCCTTGGGGGCGGATTTGCTGATGCATTAGGTCTTCCATTAACGCGTTATGATAGCGCGTGGGATTGTGCTGGTCATGTTGCGGGTTTTGCTCGCAGGCGCGCGATTATAAACATAGGCACACGTAATAAAATGTAATTAGTCCAGGGTCAAACCGACATTAAAGAAACTGTGCCTAGTGAACATTGAATCAGCGTCCATGTAAAATTTAGTCTTTTTGTCGTGTCATCTAGTCGCTTTGGTCGATTGGGGTGGAATTTCGCAGTGTGCTTATAGTCAGGAGATGGCAGAGAATATGTGGTGCTGTGCAAATGTGTGACCAAATAATCGCAGTTTGTTTGTTGGCAAACGCTGGCAACTCGTACCGCAATTTTTGTCCAAATATTCCTTTCCGCGGTCAAGTTTCTCCCTGTTTCAACTGCGGTACAAGCACCTTAGACGAAAAACTCATAGTTTTGGAGAAAAAAAAATTTCTTTCTCAGTCACCACACAATGTTTAACGCTTGTATATTTATCAAGGAATCACCCGTTGGCATGAAGACCGGTGTGATGAACCGTCTCAACCAATGGGAGAAAGGCACCGTCGCCGGCCAGACACACGACAAACCTAAACACAAGGTGGGGCGCAATTTCCACTCGACACTTCCCACTTTTTTGTGTGTGGCGGTGCGAGCGGCTTAAAAGTGATTGCTTGGCCGTGTTACAACACCCACAAGAATTTAAACCTATGAGAGCGTGTTCGATAGACCTTGAACGTGTGGTAAACGCCTGTGAAGCGTTGAAACTGGGCTACGTTTTACATTAGTTCCAAATCTAACTTCTAAATTCTAGATTCACGTTTCGAGTTATGTTGTAGCGTTTTGAAGGCGGGCAAGATTTTTATCCAAGCTTTTTTGGCATACACTTTTACCCCAGTAAATTGATTCATATTCAACGGTTATGTGGATATGCCTTTTCTACGTTTGTGTGTTCTCGTTTACAGGCCGATCTTCCTGTAGTGTCAGGTTTAGTTAACAGACGAGCCAAGTTTGAACAGAATGCTGCTGAGAGTCCGAAAGCGCCCATGCCCAAGCAACCAGTGAAGTTACTGGTAAGTTGTGCTAGCATCGATTCTACTGATTTATATACAACCCGGAAACTCGAAGAACAACAAAGCAACACTGTTCAAAGAGCAAGTGTAGTTTTTAACTTATAAGTTATTTGTGTTTTGCCAAATTGGAAAACGCCTTTGCGACATTCAATGACGTGTTTTTTTTTTTCAGACTGACGTGTCGGACAGAAAACAGCGATGGGAAAGCAAAGCACAAGGGGTAATTGATACTTTATACTGTTTTCATAGCTTTGAATCACTAGAAATAACCCAATGTTGGATGTAATTGAAGACTTGCTATGAAGTAGGTGTACAAATGCATCGTTTAATGTTTTTCTAATTCCCTACTACTGGACAAAAAAAATTATTACAATTAAAAGGGTAATTCTATAAACCACCCCTGGGTAGCCTGTAGATATAGCTCATCTCGATATAACTACTGAATTTGCTACTTTCTTAAGCAGCAAGCGAAGTCGACCCCGTCCCGTCGCGAACATTATGGCGAAGAGGAGAGACCAGTCAGCAGCGCTTCCGATCGTGATGGGTCGTACGATGGCAGGAGGTCATACGATGACGACAGTTCGCAAGGTAAAGTGCTGACTGGAAAAGTTTGTCGCAACTACATCTCCACTCTGAAGTTTGTCACTAGCTTAGCTGCCCATATTCTGTCAGACACAAAAAACTTACGTGAAGTACTGATGCAATTTTAGATACTAATCACAAAGAATATTAGTTCAACGGCAAACAGCTTTACTTGACGGTAAAATAAAATCGCCACCTCAGCACAATAGTTTGCTCTGACCTTCTTAACAACTGTTTTTACAGGACGCTACCAGGATGACGATGACGATGACGTGTCTGACGAAGAGTAGAGAGAGACGGGAGGCAGCTCACCTGCATCCAGCATAAACTTGTCTTTGTTTCAAATTACTTTTATGACGAACCAGCTGCAAATGCCTGTCTGCTGTCCACCATCATCATACCCTCGCTCCACCAACGAGAATGCAGTAAAAAGTTTTTATGTGTGTACAGTCCTTTCGTGTTGAACGCATTAAAAGTAATCATACCGCGTTTTCTGCACCATGTTCTTAAATCTGTGGACGCGATTTTATAGCAAATTCAATGTAAGTTTGTTGATTGGCTATATTGCATGGCTCAAAACGCTTTACCCTCAATAGGTTTGCAGAAAAGCGGCCAAATTCAAATCGACTCAAAATTTGCCCACGTGCTTGCGTATTCTAGCTGCTGCCCTCTCTCCTCTGTACATAGACCGAAAAGTATTAACAAAGTTTCAAACCGCGTTTTTTCCGAGTGTGTGAGACTTTTTATCTCATCCCAAAAGTTTTTTTCGTTTCTCCGGCTGGATTTGGACCAAATGCATGCGCCTTACGTTTAGTCTGTACAGAGCTATTTGCGTTCTCACTTGACCCCGTCTGTATCGTTTTTTAACCCTATAAGACCCGGCTTTTTAGAAACTTGTTTACCTGTTTTATACGATAATTGAGCTTAAATCAGCAGAGCAAGTTTCATCATCAGTTTCGGCACTTTTCCGCTTCCTCCTTTATCATTTTTTTACCCATTTTTAATCAATCCAATGGACAACGGCTTCCTTAATGTAGTGGCCTTTTAGATCAGCGTCGTTTAACCAGGATCGCACTAACGTTACAAGTGATCAACTTTTCTGCATGAATTCAAAATGTCTCGCACTATAGACTTTTTTGACGACTGCTTTGTCTTTAAGTCGTGTTTTTTTAGTTCGTCCATTGCGGCCCCCAGTTTCTGTAGAAGCTTTTTACAAGTGTTAAGCGATTTTCAAACCGCCCTTTTCCATCCCTTTTTGCTATTGGCCAACGCCAGTCACGTGTTTTTAGAGCGCAAAAGGAAACGGCAGCAGGGCGTGCGCTTTAAATCACCTTGAAGTGCCCTTCATTCTCGCCCTGCAAAAGCTTCCGGGCTGAGTCACGTCGCTTTATTGTGTATAGCCGCGCGCTTTTTTGCAAATAACAGTGAGGCCTATTGTCTGTCTGGGCGAACCTGCTATGATGTACTTTGTCGTGTCTTATTACTTTACACAGTATTTTGCTTTCGCCTGATGCTGGTGGCACTCAATCACAAACGAGCTTTTAGCCCTGTGCCGCGCCCTTGCACCCTGATGTGATTCTCTTTGGTATACCAAGTGTAGTTATCGTATCTCCACTCGCATTTTAATCGTGAAATCAAGTTGAATAAAAAAGTATGTAACCGCAAATCACCTACTGAGAAGTTTGCGTACGCCCATGGTGTTGAATGTGATTGGGTCAAGCGCAAAACAACGGGATATTGGGTAGTGCAAGAGTTTTGATTAACCGACTGTTTCACTATTCCTAAATTGGAGTAATTAGTAGTGATTGCATGGAACATATTTCCCCTTCAATAGTTAGATTCGGCAAATGCATTCTTTCCTTTGTTTTAAAGTTTGTTTCGGATCTACAGTTGGATACACCCTCATAGCAGTTACCAACAGGCGATGACCTTTGTGTGGAACCCATACTGTCATGCTTGCATTAGGTGGGGACTCAAAGTAACGAATGTATTTACTATGTATAAATAGGAAATGGCCTATGTGAAAAATATCATCTACGCAGTTAGAGGTTGTATCGCAAAATCTTGAACGCCACCCCTCTCCATATTGTGCAAGTTGTGGATGGACCCAATAGCGTAGCCAGCACAAATTTTTTTGGGGTGGGGGCAAGTAACTAAACTTAATGTATAACTTGGAAATATTGCTCAAAGGAAGCCTATACCTTAATGTACAATTTCCAAATTTTGGGGACCCATGGCCCCTTTCGCCACCCCCCTCTGGCTACGCCCCTGGATGGACCTGGGTTATTGTACATCTATGTGCGTGCATAATGTAAAAGCAAAGTGTGGGTTGTTCTGTACGCAACCGTGGCCTATGATTGTATCCGCAAGACACGTAAGTAAGAATCCTACTTTTAAAATAAAATAAACAGATCTTTACGAATAATTTTTCTTATGAGAGCGCTCCAAGTGGTAGAAACATTTACGCTTGACTGATCACGACGGCGATGTTTTGTTTCTTGTTTGTTTTGCAGAATGATATTCTTGGTATTCAGCTTTTTCTGTATCTAGGATTAATTCATGAAATTTACGTAATAAACTCGAGTCAAAGTTAGGAGCCCCACACTTTAAAACCTTAAACAGTTATTCATCACCTTTAAACTCAATACAACACCGCACTTAAGTAAGCAATGGAAAATTCTCGCCAAATATTTCGGTCGTTGATCAATCTGATTAAGTTTGCCTTGTACACTTACTGTTTGTTGCGCAGCCACTGGCATTGATTTGTAATTTTGCATTACTTCCCTTTCATTTTGCATTTACTTCCCTTTTCCGCCTGTCTACAAATCGCGCTGATTTACGTGGAATGGGCTGCTATTTCGGAATTTAGGCGCTTACAAGTGGGACCTTAATGGTATCTTAACCAGTGAGAGTGTGGGTGGCGTTTGTGGCGAAACTTATCTACAGTAGGTCTTACCAAGTATTTTGAAATATTCTTTGGTTAACTTTACAGTTCCAGCCAAGTTACGCCCCAAAAGTAAACCAGCAGTGTGCAGTGCTTTATTCAGCCTAAATTTGCGGTTTGCTTTGAAGTGCTGAGCTCCGAGGTTTTCAAAACTACCTTGTCAGATAGTCTCAGGTAAATGATGAAATTGATCAAATAACTTTACCGTCTGTAACTGGTTGAGTCACTTCCACAGCTATGGAAAAAATGATTAACGAAAGGACAAGTACCATGTGGTGAAGCAAGCCTAAATTTTATGCTTACTTAAGGCGCAACAATGCAACATAGCGAATGTGCTGTGCGTATTACCCTGTAATGTTTCGTTGTGTTGTGAGATGAAAGTGTTGTTGTTTGCAACGAATTTAAGTTTTTTGTGAAATAAAGATTTTGCGCAACAGGGTAAACAAACCTAGCAGTATTCAGGAAGTTTTACAACCTTTGTGGTGAGGAACAAATACTACATAAATTTCTAGTGGCTTGCTTTCTTTCCTATAGGTTTCGTATAGGTGCTAGGTTGTAATATGTCACGAATAAAGAGATATGTAACCATTGGGGTGATTATAGTCCTAATGTTTACAATAGCTCAATTTGTATGGTATTGCAAAAGTGGGTATTTGTTTGCGAAAAAAATTCAATCTGGAGATAGTGGAGTTACTACCTTGGACCGCGCTTTGTTGCACGCAAGAAAATCCAGCAAGGTAGGTAGGCAATGCTTATCAGCTGGTAAGTATTGCTGTAATATGCGTGTAAGCATGTAGATTATTTTGATATCTAATTTTTGCACTACAAATGGGACATTTTTGGATTTTGCACAAAAAAACAGTTCCATCCCTTTTCGGTACGTGCGATTGCGGGTAATCAGTGACCACGGTTAGCTGAATTAGATTAATATCTGGCAATAAAGGTTTGGCCGAAAAGTACAATTAATAAACATCTCTTGCTTTGGCGCAGGAAGGTTACTAAAAGGTATTTTTGTACCCAGCAATTATTGTTGAGCTTGGTTGTTTTGTTTTTTAGTTCATTGTGGATTGGTGTCCGTACGTGGTAAACGATAAAAAAAATATCTCGCCGCGTATGTGCGGAAGGTGTCGCATCACGTCCAATCGTTCAATGGTGAGTTAATACAATTTTTTCTGACCACGGTACAAGCTTTGCCTAATCATTAACGCTTTGGGAGAGTAGCTTTCAAGCGTAGTAAATTTAAAATTTTGTATTGTGATACACTTAAAAATGCATTAAACATCACGCATGAGCATTTAGGATTACAGGTGAGACCAAAAGAAGACTTGAGGATGTTGCCGCCATGTTTGGACATGACTGTTTGTTAATAAGGTTAATAAAGTCGTGAAAAAGTCTATTGGATATGACAATAGGCTGCCACCCCTGAAAGGTTGGCAAAGACCGCCACATTACCATTTCACAATCATTCGTCTTTCATAGTTAGTCGATTTAACAGTCCACCNTTCTGACCACGGTACAAGCTTTGCCTGATCATTAACGCTTTTGGAGAGTAGCTTTCAAGCGTAGTAAATTTTAAATTTTGTATTGTGATACACTTAAAAATGCATTAAACATCACGCATGAGCATTTAGGATTTCAGGTGAGACCAAAAGAAGACTTGAGGATGTTGCCATCATGTTTGGACATGACTGTTTGTTAATAAGGTTAATAAAGTCGTGAAAAAGTCTATTGGATATGACAATAGGCTGCCACCCCTGAAAGGTTGGCAAAGACCGCCACATTACCATTTCACAATCATTCGTCTTTCATAGTTAGTCGATTTAACAGTCCACCATCTACATCATAGATTCAGCATTCTGACACCGGCGCCGTTATCTTTAATAACAAGTGTATGCAACGCCACAGCATGCCACCGGATAATGTTCGGTAAGTTAAGTCACAGTATAAAACATTTATTGTGCTAATCCTATTTTTCGCAGACGACCAGAAATGTTGTACATTTGGTTTAACCTTGAATCTCCAGGATCAACTAGGAGACTTGACTACGTTAAGCTGTTGGAGTTTGAACAAGATTATTTCAATGCAACTATGACATACAGGTTAAAGAAAATCATTAACGCCATAGTTCACAGATTTTTACATTCGACAAACGCGTCTATACAAACGCAAGTCCTCACTCGCCAAGAAGCGTTGGTTACAGTTATAGTCAATATTTGAAAGTCGTAAACCGCGGTTATCTCGGGTTCGATTTGACAGAAAAATTTATTCGGATTAGGCGAAAAACCGGTTTGTCGCAAAAACGTTTGCTAAACGTGGCGTTACTGTGGTCCAACACCAATTCGGGCCATCAGAAATTGTTAGTTTATTCCATGGGCCTCTAACACTATAAGGCAACTAAAACTGCTAAATTAGTCAACGAAAATTACAAATCAGGAAGATAATGCACATCATCTTGACAAAGGGGATATTTCGATCTTTAACTGATGTATGTTTATTTTTTGCAGAAGAGATTCGTCATTTGTCAAACCATACCATTATGCCAGTTTTCTTCATAAAAAGTTGATCGACAATAAACATATTTTAACCATGAAAAAATACCGGATGGCTATTTGGATCGTGAGTAATTGTCACAGTACCCCTGGAGCTATTAAGCGGATGGCAGTTTTCCGCAAATTGTCAAAGGCTGGACTGCAAGTAGACACGTTCGGAAGGTAACACACAAACCCATACATTCATATGTCTTAACAAAAACATATTTCCTTTTTCAGGTGTTTTAAAACACAACTTGACGTTTCGCGGGGAACAGAACAATTTTATGCATTCATTGCAAAATACAAATTTTATTTGTCATTTGAAAATTCGTACCACTGTCGGGATTACATCACAGAAAAGTTTTTTGAGCATGGTCTCAGTGCTGGTGTTGTCCCCGTTGTTTGGGGAACGGCAAAAGAGGATTACCAAATGATTGCTCCACCCAACTCGTTAATTCATGTTGATGACTTTAAATCACCAGCTGAACTTGTAAAGTATTTGAAGTTTCTGGACAAAAACGATGAAGAATATCAAAGATACTTTGCTTGGAGGGATAACGTAACTCTGACCAAAAGATCAGTATTGCAGTTCAGGCATCATCAGTACGGATGGTGCAAAATGTGTCGTTCGTTGCATGGCATTGAGTCAAAAACGCGTACAATTCCTCAGTATGAACATTACATGCCATTTCAGAAGGGAATCAACCAAACAATAGTAAAGCAGCGGAAGAAAGTAAAGCGACGAGTAATTCATTCAATTTATGACTGGTGGTACGGCAAAGAAAGTTCCTATTGCAGCATGCCAAAGCCCGACTAAACATCAAATTGTAAATCAAATTAACTAATTTCGTGTTGTACGCATCTTGTTTGCCTTCATAACTTCTTTTTCGGGTAATAGATCGAAATTTTGCATAATTAAACAGTATCTGACAGTCCCATACCATAAAACGAGAGACAGAGCATGCGTCAACAGTGGCAAAGTCTACACAAAAACATTTTTAAGTCAACAAAGAAACGCGTTAGCACTTTCCCAACAATGGCGTTTTTTTCTGTCAGCTTTTGTTGCTAATATTTCAGCTGCATGTTATTGTGATGTACGAAGTCTTTCAACGTAATAAAGTATTGATTTCACGATACAGTGTTTTTTCCNATCTGACAGTCCCATACCATAAAACGAGAGACAGAGCATGCGTCAACAGTGGCAAAGTCTACACAAAAACATTTTTAAGTCAACAAAGAAACGCGTTAGCACTTTCCCAAAAATGGCGTTTTTTTCTGTCAGCTTTTGTTGCTAATATTTCAGCTGCATGTTATTGTGATGTACGAAGTCTTTCAACGTAATAAAGTATTGATTTCACGATACAGTGTTTTTTCCGGCAAGTTTATTTTGTTTTTTAGGAGTTTACTATTATTAAGAAATACCAGGACTAATATTTACGTTTTGGTGTGCGAACTCTGTAAATTTCAGTTTCAACAATGCCCAGCGGCTAATCAACTTTTGAGGGAAGTCAGACAGTTTATGATTTCCATGAATTCGCGCTCTTTCTCTTTTCGGTGGACAGAAGAAACGAGTGGTAGCGACTAGCGACGTTGGTGAGGCCAGTCGAGGGGGCATCAGATCTATCGACCAAGAAAACACTATTGAAGAAACATTAACGATCGCTTGTGGGTAGATCAAACATATTCACTGGTACTTTACGAGGTTTTGCTTGTAATAGTCTGTCAGGAGGCGACTAAAGACTAGCCATTTTATGACTTACTTAATGATACTGCATCTTGGTTGGTATTAGCCGAGTGACAGTAATTATGACGAGCCGACCAATATGTAAAATGATAAATGGGCAGAAGCTCCAAATATATGTATCGGACTCGTTTTGTTTAAAATTCAACAGCAACGTGTATATGAACACAAATTGTTTTAATATATCTTTATCTGAAAAGATGCACTGCCCCAAAAGTACAGGTAAAAATACAACGTGATAATAAACAAGTGAATTGCAAAGCATGTGAAAAAATGCATTGTCAAAACTAACATGAATAGAACAGGTAAAATTGCACGAAAAAAGCAATCAAAATAAAAAGGTGTTATATTTATGCGTCCCCTTCAGGAAGGGTCAAATTACAAAACAATGTCCAAATTGGATAAAATTCACACAGCTTGTACAACATATCAGTGTGATGGATGTATCGAATTAATAATTTGACACCATAGCTCCATAGGTTACCCTGCTAGCCCCCTAAAATGGACTAAGTTATTAAACAATGCCCGAATTGAATGAAATTCACACAGTTTGCAGAAGAGTGGTGTACTAAATTAAGAATTTGACTCCATGTCCACAGTGGTTACACCACTAGCCTCATAATACTTAAAAAAGCATACTTAAACTCAACTGTGCATCTTAAAAAGCAGGATAACTGTAATATTTGTGTGCAACAGCATATGCAGCTAAAAGTACAGTACTCATTTAGGTCCAAAATCTTAACATTGCAAAGTAGGTCTATAGAACTTCAAATTACCTAATGGTCAAACCACCTCTTACTGCCATAATGGTCAAGTGGTTAGCACATGTAATTTGTGCCCACAAGGTTGTTGGTTCTTGGTCTCCTGTGTTTTCTTGAAATATTAGAGCAGTGTGCTTGAATTGGGCAATGGCTTAATGTCTGATTGCAGCCTGTTTCTCAGCCCAGTTTCGGCTACATTTCGAAAATGTGCATGTAATTGACAGCTTTCTATAGCTTTTCTGCATTCGACTGCTTTTGGATGGTTTAATTTTTCATATAATTTTAGGGAATCTTGAAAAGCATCAAATGCATCAGTGGGTTGGTTAAGATGGAGTAGACACTGACCAATTGTAAAGTAGCACATTGACAAGTAATCCAAATTTGAATTGGGGATAACTTTTAAACAAGCACGAGAGTGGTTTAAAGCAATTTCAAATTCTCCCACAGCAAAACAAGCTGCCCCCAACATGACATCACACCAAGCAATTCTTGTTTCCACTTTTTTACCATGCATTGATGATAAAATCTCTCTTGCCTGTTTCAGCCATTCCAAAGCCTGTTTCTTTTCACCCAATTCATGAAAACATAACCCCAGCCTCATATAAAGGTCAGATTTGACACAAAGATTCTTAGAATTAATTACTTTGTGTATCTCCAACTCTTGTTCGTAGCATGTTACAGCATGCAAATAGTCACGCTGTTTCATGAAGTCTTCCCCAAATACGGCGAGTGTTTTGCAAAGGAGATTAAGATTTTCTGTGCAGCCAAGTTCAATCCACAAACCAACTGCTGTTTTTAAATGCTCCAAAAACGTAGTAAAATCCTCTAATTTCAAATGTGACATTCCAAGACCACGGTGACAAGATGCAATATCATAAAGACTTTTGTCTGTTAAGTCTCTTTGCTTCACGATATTTAAGCGAAGTAATGCAGAATCATAACAGGAAATAGCTGTTTCAAAATCGGACAGGTTGTAATAGCATTTTGCTTTACCCATTTGACATTCAATCAGTTCCCGTACTTGAAACGGTATCTTTCCTTCACAAATTAAACTGTATGCTTGTTTAAAGTATTTTAAAGCTTTATCATAATCATCGCAATCCTCAAGACACTGAGCCAGTTGCATTAAAAGTGAGTGTTTTTTGGAAAAGGATTTTGTTCTTTCTAACAACGTCTCTCTTAGGTTTATTTCTTTTTTAAGGTATTTTTTCTTTTCATCAACACATCCATGCTCAGCTGCCTTATGATAAACCATAGCAGCAACTGTTGAAAGAAATGGAGAATGTTAAACTTAATTGACCTAAACAAGGTGGCCTATTATATAACACAGTGAAAGGTAAGTTGGTGTTAAACAAAACAAACAAGCAGAGTGATTATCTATTGGTATATAAAGAAACAATATGAAAGACACAACCTCAATAATCAGTATTAAATAACATCAAATATGGGGTAGTTAAATCAATCGAAAAGGCAATTCATTACCATGTCATATATCACAAAATGCCTAATACACATTGTTGACAAAAACCAACTGTTGGTTCGTTTTAATAATAAAAAGGCTTTACATTTAAAAAAATGCTGTTGATATTTACCATCATTGTTGATGCAGCAGTTGGGGTCAGCCTGGATTTCACCATACACCTTTGTTGCTTCCTCAAACTGTTTGAGATTAACAAAGCAGTAAAACATGGTGTGATGACAAAAGAATCGGCCAAAGTCGTCACTTGGAAGTTCTTTTAGCAACAACTGACTTTCGCTGATGGCATTTTCATACTTTTTTAACCAGTAAAGAATTGTCATCTTGTTGAGCTTGTCCAGACCATAAGTGGTATCATCATTGTCACCTCTACATACCTTTTGTACAAGTGATTGTAATTGTAAAGCTGTTTCAAAGTAAGCAACCACATTATTTTCCCCCAACATTCCAATAAGTGACAATTTAAAATTGTCTTCATTTCCTTGATTGACATCCACCAAATCGTATTGACCTTTTCGCTTGATGTAGACTGTTAAGCGAGTTTCACAAGCCAAAGACAATGCTAACAAAGCACTCTCCATCAATGGTTTNTTTTGAGGATTCCTGACAATTGCTGCATTCAACAAAACTGCACTTCTGATAAGGGAAATCTTCTGTTCGTGTTTGTCTTCACAGTTATCTGATAACTTTTCATACTCCTTTCCCATCTGGTAGAATATTTCAGCACAGTTTTCTGTGTCTTTTTCCTTTCCATTACCTTCACAAAGTCCCTTTAGTTTACCTGACAACAATTTAATGTTTTCATCCATGTTCTGTTATCAAAGTTAGTTTTAGCAATGATGGCAAAGTACAAAACATATAATCCATAGCCTAATTACTGCACGTTTCGCTAACAGCACGAACATCTGACTGCAGTACGTTTGGTTGAATAAATCACAAAACTGTAAATGAGGAACTGTTTGAAAACAGTGTAGCACCACACCAGCAGGTTCAACTGTGCCCTTCACTTTTTTTGCGCCTCATAACGCAGCTATTTTCGGCCTGGTGCCTGTGTCGCTATGTTTTCTTTCACCAAACGTAATCAACTCCACCACAGAATGCTAAACATTCTATGACTCGATACTTGTAAGTGAACTATACTATGACCGCTATCGCTATGACTCAACTCAACAAAACAACGTTTTAGGGGCTTTCCCGAATACATGGAAATCGTTTATAAAAGTTATTATTTGTCCTTTAGCTTAATGTATTTTTTCAGATGTAAACATTTAATGTCCATCGCGTGTTTTTGTAATCGCTATGGGAAACAGACCAACTGACCCTATGGCACTATTACGATAGTCATTAAACCAACCAACAAACGATATCGGTTGTATATAATCGTCATTAAAATCAGTTAAAAATTTTCTAGAGTATGAGAAATGCGACTGGTGAAGGCAAGTTGGCATTAAACTAGGCCTACTACACATCCTCTTTTTGGAGGTCATGTTCTCCTTTTTGGTAAAATCCAACTTGTCCTCCGAGAACTTTAAAAATCCCCAAATGTCCTCCCTTTGCATAAATACCAAAAGATTTACAGAGCTTGTAGCCTAATTAGGATAGTTACCAATAAAACTAAAACATTTTGTAAAAAGAAATATGCATAATTTAAAAAAGGTTTGGCAAAAAAAATATTAAAGGGCATAAACGTAAAATTAGAGATGGATATTGTCTTTTGAGGGGGAAAACTTCATTTGAACTGGGCTATTATAGTTTCTTGCGTGTATAACATTTTCTCTCATAAAAAAGGAGCTGTTCATCAATTCTTGCAATATGTAATTCTACCCGCAATATGTCCTCCTCTTTGGCTTACATATAACAAATGTCAGATAATGCAAACTACTTGCAAATGTTCAGTGCAAGTGTAACTTGGGCATTAACGTTTTTTACCATAGCGCTTTAGATCAGGACTTGCCAACCTATCCTACACAATGCACCTTTTTTTCCCTGTAGATTTGGCCGCGTAATACCAGCCTAAAAACATTTGCTATGTTTTACAATAGAACCTAGCATAAGCACCACATTGCCACATGTACCTTGTCAAATCACAAAATGCAGTTTGCAGTTTGGAAAAAGGAACAAAAACTCCCAAAATCTCAAAAATTCTGATTGTGTTGTAGACAATCCAAGCTGTTTTTAAAGTAGGAGTTCTTGAAACCATTTATTTCATGATGAAAGTGCAAATTTTAAGATGCAGATTGCTTTCATTTACTGAAACAACATGTATTGGTTGAAAAAATTTATCTAGGTAATATTTATGTGGTTGTAGTGTTTTTGATACAAGATCTTTCTGAGGTACTGACTTTTAAAGACCTCAGGCATCCTATCAGTAGGAATGGTGCAAAATGTGTCGTTCGAAGCACGGCATTGAGTCAAAAACGCGCAAATTCCTCAGTTCGAACATTACATGCCATTTCAGAAGGGAATCAATCAAACAATATTAAAGCAGCGGGATATAGTGAAACGACGTTCAAGTTAATTCAGTTCATTCAATTTATGACTGGTGGTACGCCAAGGAAAGTTCCACTGCAGCATGCCAAAGCCCGACTGAAAGGCTACGGAAAGCATACAACGTTTTTGATGCATTAGCATTTCCCCAACGATGTTGTCATGTCGTTGGTTTTCCGTCGTAGCGCGTCAATGTTGGCACTGCATACAACAAATATTGTTGCTACAATATACGTGTTTGCGGACATTTTGTGCTACGATGTCCTTTGATATTTAGACGCATTGTTTTATTCGAGCAAAATTATTTTGTTTTTAGGTGTTTACACTCCAATCTAGTTTGCCGCAAAGGTTACATGAAGTCTTACAAACAATACATTTATGTTTTGGTATGTGTATTTCCTAAACCTCCGCCGTTGATTAAACTTTGAGGGCGGTCAGACCAAAGTCGATCTATCAAACACAAGTTGTCGCACGAGAATTCATGTAGCTTTAAATGGGGCGACTTGGTACGGTTTGAACAACAAATGATATATGGTTTTCGCTTTTTTCTTTTTACGTCAACAAATGGTATATGGTTTTCGCTTTTTTGGTGTTTTCTATGGACTTTGGTCCAGTTCGTGCAACAACTTGTGTTTTCTATGGACTTTGGGTCAGACAGTTTATGATTTCTATGAATAGCGCGCTTTCTTTTCCTGCGGTGTACTGAAGCAATGCGGCAAGTTGGCATTAAAAAATTATCAAATAGGTGGTAGACTACTTTTTTTTCTAGCATCTGATATTTTCATTTCGTTTGTGTCATGAGAGTCACTTGTCAATTTAAATATATTTGCCAACCAAACACCCCAAAAAGTTAGATGGGCAGGTACATTTTGGTTAGATTTTGTTGTGCGTTTGTTTTTAAGCAAAGTTTAAAGTATTTGGCTCAAGTTATGTTTTAAAAATTTACATGTGTTGCAGTAAAACAGCTTTTAAAAGAAGCAGGGTGTTAATTTGTGTGTATAATGGTTCCAAAAAAGTCTGAATCTGCAAAATTAGATAATTAGGATTGTTTTTAAAAAGCCATTCATTTCAAAATGATAGTCCAAGTTTTAAGATGCAGATTGTTTTATTCACTCTCCAGGCCTCGAGACACATTTTTAAAATACTAAAGCAATGTCTTTTGGGTTCAAAAATAAAATAATTTTCATTCACTTGATAATTATGACCTCAAACAAATTGTTCTTGCATATGTGGTTTTGAAGTTTTTGTAATATATGATTTTAAAAAATGTGTTTATATTTTTTAAATATGCTGACTTTTAAAGACTGTCTTCACACAAGAAATACATATTATTTTTACTATCTTTTGTGTCAAATTAATAAGCAAACCAAGACAAATTATTAAATTGTGTCAAAATTAGATGACATTCTTTTATTGTACATTGGGTCTTCTGTTGTTTTTTTGTTAGCCCTACAGCTCCAGTGGACATCATGTCATGTTTTAACCAAAAAACCTCTTGAACAAACCTCATGTGTACATATGTGGGACATCTTGCAAATGAAACGCCTGCAGAAATGACAATGTCATAAGAAGCTAAAAATACTGTGGCACCCAAGTAAAGTAGTATGATGAATTTGTTTTAGTATATTTCCTTTTTAGTACGACACAGTACATGTCTATTGGTAATATAGTGAATCCACAACATTTTAAGCTCCCAAGATGAAAATATTAAGGTCTTCTCATCATTCATGTGATCAACACAAAGGGCCGGAAAAGCAAAAGTGACTCTACTCTGAAAACTGTTGGAAGGGCCAACCATGTAACACACACATGTGATTTGAAACGTATTACATGCTTTTGGTGCATTTAAATATTCCTTTGACACATTTTTAGCTGTTGACAAAACGATTCTTGCTAATTTGAAGCTGATAAAGGTATTGGAATTGAACTATCTTTGGATATCATGGAGATTAGATTGTTTACACGGTTGAAGAGCTTTTGAATGACAATAAAGCGAAGACGGCTGCTTAGTTAAACACATTTTAAAATGGTATAGTGACAATTCGCAACAATACTATACTTCGATAATATATTAAGTTGTGTCCATGTTGGACATGCATAAATATATATGGATAACGAATAAAATTATTTATAACGTTTTCTTCTGTTAACCTGACTGAACCTTGTGGTACGCGAAGGGAGTGATTGACAAATTTGGGACGCATATTGTCAACCGAAATTTGCTATGTCACACGGTAAACGACAGCTCGTTTTCTACAATGCAATGTAAGCTTATTTCTCTTAAAGGGCGAACCGTTGTTAAAATTGATACCGCATCTGCGAAACCGGGTTTGAAAAGGTCATTTAAAGTTTGCAGTCCGGTTGGCTGCGACGCTGCCGTCTATAAGGTAACTGCAGATCAACCGATGATTTAGTGTGGATATATGGTTTAAATCATGTTTTTGACAAAGAGTTTATCATAAGCGTGATTAGAAATGATTCAGCAAAAATGTATTCTTTGCTTGAGAAAATAACACATTATTTTCTTCGTTGCACTTTTTGCTCGGAATCCAAAACTGACCACGCCCTATTAACACCGCTGCCAGTTAGCAGTTTCATTAGGAGGTCAATACTTACAATCATTCTACAAAATGCCAAACAAAGTCGGGATCTAATGTAATGCATATATCCTTTGTAAAAATAATAATGGTGAATGTTGAAAATATCATTCAAGGGACTCGTAATGCATGTTTTCGTAATATAAAAGTAGTACCCCTCTATTTAAGCAGTGAATAGACGTACGTTAATTGTTAGACATCCATTAGTTTTCATAATCTGGCGGCAGTGAAGGATGACGGTACGGTTCGTTCTGCGTTGAGCGTTCCTCGTTACGTTGACCGCCGTACTACCATCTATAAGAAATGGTACGGACGTGTCGAGTTGTACGTACCTCGTTGCGAAAGGCGTGCTTCATCTTTTGTGGAGTACTGTGCTGCCATCCTTGGCGGCAGTATAGTATTCGT
>QXVZ01019445.1:0-12948 GCA_008931825.1 Phallusia fumigata | reverse complement strand
GAACAAAAAAAACAGCAAATAGCAATGGTAAGTAATACACTTTTTGAACTTCATATGTGGTAATTTAACATAATGGTGTTAAAAATATATTGAGCTTGCCGAACAACGCCAAAAACACGCTCAAAAAGCTAAAGAACTTGAAGAAAAGAAAAAAGAGCTCGAAGAAGAGGTAAAAGAGCTTCAATCGACTACTCTCGAAATTCCCATGACCGGACAAACATTTTACGAACACATCGCAAAATGTGGTAACAACATTCTGACGGGAAAAATGCCGCACTCAAAAGATTTGTCAGACGTAAGCGAATTAACAATTTGTAATATACAACCNTACTCTCACTTCCAATACAGAGATGCAACAACAAAATCAGCAAATAGCAATGGCAAGTATAATACACTTTTTGTACTATATATGTGGCATTTAACATAATGGTGATCTCTTGTCAGTATGCTCTACTAGAAAGCCGCATGCGATAGGGGCAGTGAATAAATTTTAACTACCAGTCGTGTTGTTAAAAGTTTGAGTTCTACCCTTATTTTTTATTGAATAGTTAATACAGGAAGTGAAAAGACTGCAAACCAAAACGCACTCGTATAGAGAAACGAAGGAAACTTCAAGCAGCTGGTTTCCCTTTCTGTGGAACAGCTCAAAAGGAACAGTAAATCGTTCATACGATTAAGGTCTCGTGTATCTTTGTGTGTTGCAAATCGATTTCAGTTTGCGTGTGCGTGTGTGTGCGTTGACGATTGTTTTAACTAAATTACACCTAAAACTGTAAATAAAAGATGACGTACAAGCTGTTTATCAAATAGTTGCAGTTTGTAACCATGTTTAAGTTTTCCAGCCAACAGTAGCCATCAGATTATACAACCTCCGCTGGAGCTAAAAAAGCAAAAATGAACATGATGATATCAATCCACATCCATCACATTCCCTTTTATTGCCTCAACGATGCTTAAGTTTCAGTTAATCAACACAGAATCCTAATTGTTAAACCGCATCGGTGCCCAATGCTGCCAGGAAAAATATTAGCCAAGTGTTTTAAGTTTTAAACCATTTGATTTTCGTAGTGGTTAATTCAGGTATCATCGCGTTCTCATTCAACTTACGAAACAGTCAGATGGCAAGTCTATTCCTATGAAAAAAACTTATTGAAGCGACACATGCACGTGGTGGCGCTCGAGAGGCATTTAAACAAGCACACTCAGTGACCACGTGGTTAACGTGTAACACGAAGAGTTTGTAAACTCTATAGGCCATCGTTCAGTGTCCAAAGTTTTTTGTTTTCCGGCGCCATGCGCATTTTACGCCATGCTGTTGGTTGTATTATATTGGTTGTAGTTTTAAGTTGTGACCAATTTGTTTTCATTTGCAGAAGTAGGATATGTAGGGGATTTCTTGCAGTTCGGCAAAATGTTGCACAAATTCTTTTTTAGTGAGTCCTTAAAGCCGTTTATGATGAAATAGGTCGTAGCAGGATTTAATCCAGTCAAAGAATGTCCACAGCCGTACACAACTATTGTACCACTATGACATCTGGTTATCGCTGGCAAATCACTCGCTTCAGAAAACATACCGTTTCTACGTATGTCATTTTTAGCACTGATGACTGCAAAATATTTTTCAAAGGTCGCTGCCATCTACTGTTTTAGCCAGCCCCTGATCTAGAGTTGTTTAACGAACCACGTAGGAGCAGCTTTGACTGAATATTTGTGATGGAATATCCTGACAAAATAATGAGTTTGGAAGATACGAAAAGCGACTTGGTCTCTTGCTGTTTGTCAGCGCAGTTCCGAATGCTTTCAGTGGAATTCAGTTTATTGACAACCTAAAGGCCGGTTTGTTGACCTAACGATAGGGGGCGCCAAACCTCGGCACACGAAAGAGATTTTTACAGGCAAAACCAATGACGCATGTAATCTGGCAATAAAACTATCACAAAGCGTATGTAAACTTTAGACCAAAGTTCAGTGTCCAAAGCTTTTTGTTTTCCGGTGACTTATGCGTTGTACGCTTGTAAAGTTTAATGCTTGCCAGTGGCTTTTAGCCATGTTTTTCGCATCGTTAAGATCGGTTTCGTTCCGCATTCCAGACATGCAAACTCTCACCGAGCTCGCACTTGTTCGTCGCAGCGCTTCAGTTGGCAGCGCGCCAGTTTGCTAGCGAACTTTATTTCAAGGTAGTGACCGCATGTTTTTTGACCTATGCGGTTTCTTATTACATTGTATTTTGTGAAAACGTTACACAATGTGTTTGTGTTGAGTTGGACAGTGTTTACAAAAACAGCCTAGGTCACTGTGGTATTTATTCAGTCAAAAATGCAAACTCACAGTAAAGCAAGCTTTTGAAAGGTATAGGCCATTCTGCACACAGACAATTTTCAGGCATGGAAAACGGTTTGATGCAATAAGCTTACATAAGCATACATACAATACTTAGCCATTTCGGAAAAACATGGTACTTTTTTAATCAACTTTTTTAATCAATTTGACGTACCATCTCAGCAAAAGAGCATAATAGTCGGGACAGTTTATAATCTTTGGAATACGGGCCACAGCAGTAGATAAAAACAAAAAAGTGTCACAAACAATTCATCGCAGCTGTTATTATCTGTACCAATAAAAACGATACGTCGACCCGCCGACAGCCCCGCACAACTGCTTGACCACCCTTACACCAACACACCACTCGCTTTAATACACCACTCGCTAATATTGTTTCTGTGTATGTCATTGTTTAAGCACTGATGTTTTAGCAAAATCCCTTTCAAGTTGCTTGTATGAAAAATTTCGCTGTTTTTTATCGTTTTGGTCAGTCCAAGAACGTAGTGAAAAATACTAACTGCATATTTGTGATGGAAAATCCAGATGAAAAAATACCTTTTGGGAGATACGAAAAGCGACTTTGTCTTTTGCTGTTTCTCAGTTCGATTCCGAATGCTTTTAGCGGATTTCAGTTTCTTGCCACTCACTACACACCTCCTTATGTCTGTGCAAACACAACTTTTTCAAATGTAAGTACTTTAGGCAATAGCATTTTTTCTGTAGGAAATCGCTTTGTATGTTACATAGATACAAAAATCATGGATAACCACTGATTTTCATGACTAAAGTCGAATAAAATAATGATTATAATAGCAGTGTCCAATAGTTGTTGATTGTTGGCGTAACTTTTTTATTTAGTTTGGTCAGCTTACAGCTGGTTTAGAAGCCAACATTGCCCTGTTTAAATCAGAAATTAAGAATGAAATTGGTTGTTNGACTTTGTCTTTTGCTGTTTCTCAGTTCGATTCCGAATGCTTTTAGCGGATTTCAGTTTCTTGCCACTCACTACACACCTCCTTATGTCTGTGCAAACACAACTTTTTCAAATGTAAGTACTTTAGGCAATAGCATTTTTTCTGTAGGAAATCGCTTTGTATGTTACATAGATACAAAAATCATAGATAACCACTGATTTTCATGACTAAAGTCGAATGAAATAATGATTATAATAGCAGTGTCCAATAGTTGTTAATTGTTGGCGTAACTTTTTTATTTAGTTTGGTCAGCTCACAGCTGGTTTAGAAGCCAACATTGCCCTGTTTAAATCAGAAATTAAGAATGAAATTGGTTGTTGTAGTTTACGACAAGAGCTGAACTGCAACAAAATGTTTCCATTCCATTAAATGCATCTCTGGATAGCTGTTGGATACATAACGTTACTGCAAGTCAAGGTGGGAGCTTGTTAAACATATAACTACAGCTGTATTTGTGGTAACATGTCTGTTACGTCGCCAAATACCCTTAGTTTTAAGCCCAATTGCCAAACGATTTCTATTGGATTGAGGCTCTGCATGTGTTGTACGCGGTTCAATTCCGATTTTTAGACGTATTTATCTGTAACTTGTAACTTAAATGCAAGGTAATCAGATCTTGGCTCGTTTTCTAACCACCTTTGTTTGGCAGCGAAAAATGAATCCGTTTCGAAAGACCGTTGCACATCGATCTATTTTGAGGGGAATGTCGAAACTGCTGCTTCAGAGGTGCAAACTATAGGCTGTTTTTTTGATATAAAGACAATACAGGTTTTCGCAAACGGTCCCCATTTAGAGCAAGCAGGCCGTGTTGAGAAAAGCTGTGAAAGCATACAAGAGGAGTGAAACAAAGTGGCCGAAAAATAGCTTTAAAAACGCAGTTATGCAATGGTCATAAACACGGTTACGGTCCTCTTACCCGCGATTCTTAGACCATTTGCGTTTTTAGTCACGTTTACGTTATTGCGTCGTTTGTCGTAACTTTTAGCNACTGCAAGTCAAGGTGGGAGCTTGTTAAACATATAACTACAGCTGTATTTGTGGTAACATGTCTGTTACCTCGCCAAATACCCTTAGTTTTAAGCCCAATTGCCAAACGATTTCTATTGGATTGAGGCTCTGCATGTGTTGTACGCGGTTCAATTCCGATTTTTAGACGTATTTATCTGTAACTTGTAACTTAAATGCAAGGTAATCAGATCTTGGCTCGTTTTCTAACCACCTTTGTTTGGCAGCGAAAAATGAATCCGTTTCGAAAGGGCGTTGCACATCGATCTATTTTGAGGGGAATGTCGAAACTGCTGCTTCAGAGGTGCAAACTATAGGCTGTTTTTTTGATAAAAAGACAATACAGGTTTTCGCAAACGGTGCCCATTTAGAGGAAGCAGACCGTGTTGAGAAAAAAACTGAAAGCACGCAAGACGAGTGAAACAAAGTGGCCGAAAAATAGCTTTAAAAACGCAGTTATACAATGGTCATAAACACGGTTACGGTACTAAAGAACCGTTAAAGGGAAGTCAAAAAGAGTTCGTTTTGACGTTCATAATTTCATGGCCTGTGCGAATAAGTTTTAAACTTAACGAAAAAGACCAACTTAAAGCAAGGCAGATAACAACAACGCGATAAATAAACATCCAAGGATGAAAACAGGCACTTACAACGATCACAAGCGCATGCACAGTCAGCAGGTGATTTTGACACATTAGGATAACAGACCTGCACTCAATACACACTTCACACTGTTCTGTCGAGTATTAGGAACGATTATAAACGTGTTGCAAAACAAAATCAGCGTAAGTTGTATAACGACTTCTCTTATCCGCGATTCATAGACCATCAGCGTTTTTAGTCACGTTCATGTTATTGCGTCGTTTGTCGTAACTTTTAGCGTGAGTCAACACCCTCAAGAAAGCACATGGAACAAAACCCAGAAATGTCTTTTAATTAAAAAATATAATGTTTAAAAATCAATTTAACTGCACAGCTTTATCGGGCGACTTCAAACACGAGGGCCTTACGCAGCATGTTTCTGCACATAAGGGTGACTTCAAACACGAGGGCCCTACGCAGCATGTTTCTGCACACAAGGGTGACTTTAAACGCGAGGGCCTTACGCAGCATGTTTCTGCACACAAGGGTGACTTCGAACACGAGGGCCTTACGCAGCATGTTTTGTTTTATGCGAGTTTGAAAAGACAATTTGCCGTAGTTACTTGACCCAAACTTGCCACAACTCACAACACGTAAAAGTTGTGTGTTTTTTACGTTTCCGCAGTTTGCGATGGTTTGCGACAAAGCTTGGTTGAAGCCGATGTTCGTGTCAATGTACATGGTCGGAAAAATGGTTGGAAGCTTAATCGCTGGTGCCGTATCGGACAGGTAGTTTTTACTGCTTAATCGACAGGGCTATGTTAACCTGGTTATAATTCTCCTAAATAGTCGCAATAAGTATATTTAGCAACATGATTTTTTTAAACTAAATAATTNACAAGGGTGACTTCAAACACGAGGGCCTTACGCAGCATGTTTTGTTTTATGCGAGTTTGAAAAGGCAATCTGCCGTAGTTACTTGACCCAAACTTGCCACAACTCACAACACGTAAAAGTTGTGTGTTTTTTACGTTTCCGCAGTTTGCGATGGTTTGCGACAAAGCTTGGTTGAAGCCGATGTTCGTGTCAATGTACATGGTCGGAAAAATGGTTGGAAGCTTAATCGCTGGTGCCGTATCGGACAGGTAGTTTTTACTGCTTGATCGACAGGGCTACGTTAACCTGGTTAAAATTTTCCTAAATAGTCGCAATAAGTATATTTGGCAACATGATTTTTTTTAACTAAATAATTTTCTAATGTTTATTTACTTCCTAATTTGATTAAGTATTCAATCCCTTTATGTCTCCTGTGGCTCGCGTCCGCTTTAGGACCTCTTCAGATCATAATTCCCTATTTAAGTCAAAGACCATCTTCCAAGGGCCTCAATTAAGCCCAGTCTGGTCCCGACCATTTAACACAGCCAGTCAATAGCTAAGCATGACTTCTATTTGTTCATGTATTTGTCCACTTGTATTACAGATTTGGTCGCCGCATGGCGTTTCTCCTATTTACTGCGGGGCAGTTCGTCTTTTCAGTCGTAACTAGTTTTGCATCGAGTTTACTTGCATATGGAATATGCGTGGGAGTCGCCGGTTGCTTTGCAAACGCAAATTTTGAATTGGCGACCGTTTTAGGTGAGATAACAAGACAACATTAGCTACCAAATTTGCATACCCATAAGGTGCTAAATTGTGTACGAAGTTTATTTCGAATGGTTTTTTTAAGGTCGTTCAGAACGATAATCTATGCAATCCAACGAGATTTTATCGTTTTGGTCACTGAAATTTGAACAGAGCTTGTTCTGTACCCTCATGTTCCGTGTAGACCAGCTTTAGGTGTATAGTATACGTTGTTGTCTGAAAATCGTTTACATCGCCACATAACAATCACACTAAAACAAATTGTTACGCTGCAGGCTCGGAAATTGTCGGCGTTGAAAAGCGAGGTCTGACATACTTTTGTGTTGAGCTGGGATTTGGTGTGGGTTACATGCTATTAGCATTGGGCACATTTCTATTTACAAGCTGGAGATGGTTTCTAGTTTTCGGTGGTCTTCAAGGCATTCCATTTATCTCCTACTATTGGTGAGTGAAATGTATTGGGTCCATTGGTAGTCTGCATTACCAAACTAGGCACAATAGGCTCCGGCTTCTGCCACACCGACGGCCAAGGAAAGTATAAAAAATAAGATTTTGGCTCAAGCAATTTTTAGCCCAAGCTGAGCCAATGTAACTCAGCTAACTAAACGAAAATATTTCTGACACTTGCAAATTCGCTGGCAAAAAAATACGTTTCTCAGTAACCTTTAAGTCAAATCAGTGTTTTGATTTATTTAACATAACTTTAAATGACATGCAGGTCACAAGACCAGAGACATTGTTATGTTTAATTTAAACAACTAGTTTTTTTTATTTTGTAGGTTGATCGATGAAACGCCAGCATGGCTGTTGGCAACAGGACAAACAAACAAAGCCAAACAGGTCTTAAGAAAGATTGCAAAGTACAACGGGTCCTCAAAAATCAACTTGTCCCTTGTTAAACCAGAAGACAAGGAAGCCCCGCAGCCTTCGACTTGGTCGACATTTGGGCAATTACTCAAAGAAAAAGCTTTAGTGGGAAGGCTGGTCATCGTTCTGTTGTCATGGTAAACTTCCATCAAATATTATTAAGGAAATTTACGGAAGTATTACGGAATATCTTAAGTGCTAGCTTAAGATTTTCGGCGTAAAAGGCTAGTACATTTATTTGGCTCCCCAACACATTTTGGTAAAAAATCTAAAATCGTCATACGGGCTTCCATAAAATGGAATACGTTTTTATTTCCAATTTCATTTTCAGGTTAATTGCGTCACTAACCTATTACGTCATCGCGCTAAACAACGACACGCTGAGTGGAAACCATTATATGAATATCTTTTATGCTTCTGTCGCGGAGATTCTGTCCTCATTGGTTTATTACTTTGGGGTAACGCAACTTGGAAGACGAAACAGTTACATGAGTTTTATGTTCATAACCAGCGGAGCAGTCGGGGTAGCACCTTTTCTTGCAAAATGTGAGTAAAATCAATATCTGCCTTGTCACTGTCAAGGGGGATAAAATATATCGCCTAATCTTTCCAAAGTTGGGGTTAATTATCAAAATATAACAAAGGAATTTTATGCTGAAGGTATTACTCAATGTTCGCAAAGTTTATACCCCTTTGAAAATCACCAACCATTTCTCGTACCCCCCAAAGCATTTTAATTTTGTTTTTATGTTTAAATAACAAACAAATTTTTGTTTGAATGTTATAGATGTAATAAATATAATGAAGGATCTATATAAATGGCCCTAATGATTCAGTATCCTCTTACCCCCTAGAAACTTTAGGGGTACGGGTATCCCCGGTTAGAACCCCTGGTTTAAAGTTACTACCACGTTTAATCATTACATCGGCAAGTTATACTTTTTGACATCCTATAGTTACTCCCTATTTGAAACGCTAAAGTGTGCCCCGAAGTTTACTATTTTACCTTTTTAAATCTCAAAATTCGCAGGGCACGGGACAGCATCATTGGTTGCAAGCATGTTTGCCAAGTTTTCAGTAGGCGTCGCTTTCAATGTTCTCTTTCCATACAATTGCGAACTCTTCTCTACCAGCATNTTCGCAGGGCACGGGACAGCATCATTGGTTGCAAGCATGTTTGCCAAGTTTTCAGTAGGCGTCGCTTTCAATGTTCTCTTTCCATACAATTGCGAACTCTTCTCTACCAGCATTAGATCTTCAGTTCTCGCCTTGTCAGCTGCTTTTGCCCGGGCCGGCAGCGTCGTTGCTCCATTCGTCATATACGCTGGTTTGTAGAAATTTGCTGCTATTTGTGCTTAAACCGTCTGATCCCATGAAGGGTACTGTCGTGATTAGATTTCAAAAGAAAGAATTTTCTGGCACTTGAAGTTAATGACAAGTTTTTTTTTCGCTGTACCTAGACTGAAAGGAACGGAGATGTTGCTTTTGTATTTTGATGCAGGTAAATACCACTTTTGCCCATGTACCGCATCACATTTATAAAGTTTTTTTAAATACATTTCTCGAAATGATTTACTGTTATTTTACAGAAAAATCCGGCGACACTATAGCGCCATCTATCGGCATGGCTGTGGCGGTTTTTGTATCCGCGCTTTCCTATCTGCTTCTGCCAGAAACCATGAACACCAGGCTGCCACAGACAGTTGAAGAAGCAAAGAATTTGAAGCGCAGCGGCCGCTAAAACAGTTTAATATTATTTCTCTAGGTAAAATTGATTTCAGCCATTGCAAGTGGCTGCTTCAACAAAATTAAAGCAAATTAACTTAATTATTAATTTGTCTGTTAATCAAAGTTTTCAGATTTTTTCGGTTTTATTGATTTGCGTCATTTTGTGTATCACAAGGTCGTATTAGGCCTTCGAAAAGACGGGATTGCGATTTTTTTGTGCACTCTATGACTCCGTTTCCATGGCCAATATATGTCAGTCTTTTGTGGCCAGTGACCGTATTTGGCAGTGACCCAATTTGTGCGCCAAAATCTACAAGCGTTAGATGTAAATGTGCACGGTATGGCCGCATATAATAATGTGCGCATGATGTATGTGCGAAATGCGCTGATGGAAAAATAAACACACTCAAAATGTGCGAATAGAAAGGAACATACACATACATATAATGCAACGTGCGGAATGGCGACTGGGTTACTGTGGGATAAGCATGGCCCTACAAAGCGATGTAGTGGATGTGCATTTATTCGAGTAATACGGTTAATGTGTAGAAACTTCTAAACACATAACTGCAGCGTTTCGACGCTGGTACTGCACCTACTGCAGCCCGATTTCAATTCTAACGGAAACGTGAGCACCGAACTTTTGGGTCTAAACTTTATAGGCATTTTACAATAATTTGTTTGTGCTTTTATTTAAAATAAATGAAGCGAACTTAAATAAAAAGACAAAACAATAGAACCATAACAATTGTGGTTTGGAACAGCAGGGATAATCAAAATAGATCGATATCGGTAAAAATCATAAACCAAGACTATCTGGTTTTGTTGCTGATCGACGACGATGAACGAACAGCACTGAAGCAAGTGTCAACACAACGAACGAAATTGCGAGGGCGGTGATGAGAAGAATCAGTTCAACACCTAAAAAGACAAGAGCCAGTTAGTCGTCTGGCCTATGGAAAAACGCTTATTAAGCTTCCTATGTCTGAATTAAAACGTTGCAGTGATGTGAATTGCGAAATCCAGATTTATTTTGTTTCTAGAGTCTGCAGAAAAACTTACCCGTTGCTGGTCGTCTTTTGTGTGGGACTGTCAGCAGAACTTTGGGTTTTTGAGGTCGCTTCGGTAGCTTCTTTATGTCGTGCACTGTGGAATTTCTGTGGCTGTTGGTTTTCATTTTAAACTCCGCACCGTCGACGAGAAAAGTCACGTGACTATCACCCTCTTCCTTATCGAGAACGTAGATCGGGCCAATGGTGATTGGGTTCGTGGAGCCGCCTTGGTCTGCTGAAGCGGATCTCTTTCTTCTCACTTGTGTGCAGCGAGGTGCCATTGCGCCACTGGGACAAGCCTGTGGTTTTAAACATGAGTATTTAAGTGCCTAAAACTGTCAAAGCGCTGAATAGTATTGTGTAAATTTATAAGGTTTAAAAGCTGGAACATTTTGTTAAAGTGGCTAAAAACTAACCGCTTGTTGGAGAACTCCTGTGCAAACATGAAGCCGGGCGTGAATGTAGAGTTCAGCGCAGACTTTGCTTCGGGGGAGACGGAATGAGATGCACGCCCGGTTGTTGAGTGTGGACGAACCCATGACGGCTTGCAAGGCGAGTCCATGGTCAGTTGGACATCTGGAGGTATTAGGGTCAATTAAAACGAAGTGAGCAAAAAACAGTGCCACTTGGGAGCGTGTAAACTTCCAAAAATTCGATACGATGACTAAACAGGATGTATTAAACATTTTGATTATTCCTGTCAAGGGTGTTGCTTACCCTTGTTGGAAGAGCGCAATTTGTGGATTTTGAAGCGTCAACCCATTGGAAACCAATGGTGTGGAAGAAGAACACGAGAGAAAAACGTAGTCAACAATTGTTTCGACTCCGACAGGAAGATTATTGAACACAATTGGATTGTTGATCTGTGGGACAAAACAGCCGCGACGTAAACAAAAATAACGTAAAAGTTTCAATACGCGAAGAAAAAATGCAGCGGAGGAATCGAACAAATCAAGTTGAAATAGTCAGTGCAGGAGAACATAGATAAGCTGCTTACGTTTGTGAGACCAAAGTCTAAGTGGAGTACTTGTCCGACCGTGTACACTGCCGACTGCTGCATGGTGAGTGACGCTGGACAAACCGCATTGCACGTCGATACTTTACAAAGGGAAGCAGACACCTGGTAATCTTGCTCTTCAGTGATCACAGGAGGCTCGTCAATGCTGAAAAGATTAATATTTTCAATAAACGCTAGAAAATATGCACAACTAAATGTGAGCCGAAAACAACTATAAGTGTACAGCGGTCTGATAGACGTGTAGATTGTGTAAGAGTTTCCGTAGACACATTTGAAGCGAATAATTCCGAACGGCATGTCATAGGACGCAGTGGTGGCGATTCTCTTGTTGATCCAAAGAGCGTTGGTAAACGAAATCCGGTTGTACCCGTCGGTGCCAACTTCAGTTGTGGTTTGGGTTCCGCATTGTGTGAATGGGTGTGAAATTGCGATGCGGTAACTGGAGCCGACAAGTTGAGCTGAAACAAGAAGTTTGCGACACACCTTTAGCGGAAATACATGGCAATTTCTAGTTCAGAAATGCATGGCATTGCATATTTCGTACCTTGGCACTGTTGAAGGTTACTGCCTTCCCCATCAACAGTAGGCGACATGTAGATAATGCTGTTACGCTGGTTCATGTCCCATTCTGCATAAAAGAGCTGAGACACTGACAAGACGATTTCGTCTGAAGTGCACTCCAGATCCGGTATAGCTACAAGGACAGACGCATTGTAAATCGAAGTTTAAGACACACAAACCACCAAGAAGCTTACGGATGTTGCAAAGTCGTCCGAGATATCCAAGGTCGGAGACGCAGACGTAGCCATCCTCGTGTCGGCAAGATTCTTGGCACACGCAATCACCTTCGCAGTTCACAGCGTCGCACAAAGGGTTATCGACAGGTCTGTCGCAAAGCAGCCCGCCCCAAGGAGGAATGCATTGGCAGCTAGAAATAAAAAAAGTTTTAACTAAGCGGCCCTGATTTGTAGGACTAGATTGAGATTTTGAAGTACCTTTGTTGTCCATATATATCCTTGGAACATGTTCCACCGTTAAGGCAGTTCAAGGAACAGAAACTTGGAGGTGTCTGGCAGTAGGTGCCAGAGTAGCCGGACTGACACTCGCACCTGAAAAAAAACGTGCATATAAAGCGAGGGTTTAACTAATAGGAAATTTTATGAATGGGGCTGCTCACCGAGGTTGGCCGTACGAGTCAAATGTGCAGAATCCCTGATTATAACAGTTTAAGTTGCACGAGGGCAAGGCTTGTGCGCATTGGGGTCCTGTAAACCCAGCTGAACAGGTGCACCTGAATAAACACAACAGTTTTCCTGCTCAATTCGTGCAAGGAAAGATGTAGGCTATTAATACCTTGAAACGCCAAACGAGTCGAAGGTGCAGGTTCCTTGATTGTAGCATACCAGATTGCAAATAGTGTTTGCCGTTTGACAGTTGGTACCGCTGAAGCCAAGCGTACATTCGCAACTGAATGGAAATTTATTGTCGAGTTAAAAAACACTGTTGTACTGTTTAAACCCAGTCTCTGCAACACGATTACCTGGAGAGACCATAGGAGTTTAGTACACAGGTGCCTTGGTTGTAACAGACCAAGTTACAAACTGGGTTGTTATCTGGTGTTTGGCAATTCGTTCCGCTAAAGCCAAACGCACATTGACAGCTGAAAAGAAAGCATGTGAAAGAAAGATTAGGTTTTGCCCTTTTGTTGTCATAATTAGATACACGAGTTACCTTGAGCGACCGAAGCCATCCAAGATGC
>QXVZ01019434.1:2557-17757 GCA_008931825.1 Phallusia fumigata | reverse complement strand
ATAAATCATCATGAGATACTTGGCGCTTTCGGTTCTCATTTTTCAGTTTATTTCGTATCTGATCTGAACTTTTTGGCCACATTGATGGGCAACCATGCTCTGTTTCGTTGACGAGCTCTCTGTATATATGCTTTGGCTTTTGTGTGGTTTTAGTTACCACAGTCTGCAAGGTCGGCGGAAACGTTCTGACATTGATCCTGTCCAAATTATTTTTACGGTTGCCGTGGGGATATTTTTTTACCTTGTTTGGATTGCCAACGTAATAAACAAGAACATACAATACGGAACCAGAGACAGCAAATAAACGATAGGACCTTCGAAAAAATCGATCGGAGCCTCTTAAACAATAAAATCTTTTGCGAATGACTGGATGTTTGACAGGGACTTTTTTTGTTGCAGTACAAACCCATGGAAGTGTATCGCAAGCCCAGTCTTCGTGGTGAGACAACTTATTTGCATCATATTTAAACAAATAAACATCACCGTTTTGGGGATCACAGGGTGGATAAACAGAGAGAAGAGATACATCGGGGTTTGTAAGAATTTGATGTGCCTCTGCCACAGTCAGTGTGTGTTTGTTGGTGTATACAGTCTGTATATCCTGTAAAACATGTAGAAACTTACTTTAATTTGTTTCCCTGCTTGATTTCTTGCCCTATGCACTAAAATGACAAATTAGTCAGCAGGTACTTCCACATTTTGCCATGTAAACCCTATTTTTTACGTTTTACTCCAAACATTTTCGCAAGTTATGATAATATAAATACGAATTTAAAGAACACCTTTGGTCGCATTTTGCTTGGTGGTGAAAGTTTTTCCTTGTCATCTGGAAGTGATTTCTGTGATCGCGTCGTTTTATCTAAGTATACAAGTTAAATGTTTATTCCTTTTTTTTAAAAAGTAAGAAAAATGACTTACCCGTTTGATTTGTAGTTAAAATCGTATTTAGTTTTTCCTGGTTTCTTTTAATCAGGTATGACAGATTTCGCCTGTTAGTTAAATTGTTGGTTTTGTGCATATGCAGGCACAAAACTCCCCATTTGCACTGTTTTTCAGTAAACGGCACCTCCCATTCTTCACCAGGATAACCCAACTTTTTTAAACAACCGGCTAACTTTTCAAAACTAATTTTTTTTGCATGGCATGCTTAAATGTATACACTTTGTCTCATGTATTATAATAGCTGTTTTGAACCAAAATATGCAAGCTAAAGTAAGCAACAGGCAAATAAATCTATTATCAGTAGATTAACGTTAATCGAATTAAACTTTGCCATCAAATGTTTCTTTAATGTGGGGTCAAGTCTCTTTGGATGCCTTTTTAGACACAAATTAGCGCATTGACGTACAGCACCACCAATTTAGCAAACAACCTTGCAGCTGGCCATAGTTAACCAATCCAGTGTTTGCTGGAACAAAGTTACATTCGTTCTGTGATGTAACAATACAAATTATGTCAGAGTAATGTAAACTTAATAAAGAACTATGGGACACGATACTGCACGTTATTAATAAGTCACGTGACCATAATAGGACATAATGGCCGACCGACAAAATAACTAGGACATAGCGACTACATGAGCGTAGCCAGCCCATATTTTTGGGAGAGACCAAATACTTCAAATGGTAACCTACACTAATGTAGAGAGATTTTTTCAAGGATAACCTACCTTAATGTATAATTTAATTTTGTTGTAAGGAGGGGGTTCCTACATAGGGCATTACAAACCCTTTATTCCTCTTTTTTGCAATTGCAGTTAAACGTCGAAACTAAATGAGGCCAGACATAATTCCAGAAGTTATTTTGAGTTCGTAATATAACACGCACAGATGCAAAATTAGTACTTAGGTCCTTGTACCTATTTACAGTATTTATTATTTTTGCGCACATAAAAATAAATTTGACAAAGTTTTTACGGGTCCATACACTGATCTGTGTGCTCGCCAACGAAACGATACAACCAGGAACCTGCAGTGGCAGGTTATGCCAACAGGGAGGAAATTGCATTTATACGAGCACGGGCGCAAATCCCGAGGGTGGGGGAGACATGTCCACACCCAAAATTTTGGTTTGGGGGGAACTTGTTTTATTTGCATCCCCTAAAATTTTGTTTAAAACGGGTTCAAAGCAGGTTTACTGTTGCATTAAAAAATTAGTACTTTTTAAATTTTTTTTTTTTTTGGGGGGGGGGAATAAAACAAGTCCCCCCCCAAAAAAAAAATTAGTACTTTTTAAACAGTTGGGCGATTGCAAAGAACATCTCAGCCGAAACCACCCTGGTATCCAAACATTTTTAAGGAAAATTGTTCATGTGGTGCCAGAGTAGTCTGAAGTTGCTTTACATTTCTTATCGCGATTATACCTGCAAATTTGTCAAAGCGTGTTTGTCTGGTTGTGTCTTCTTTACTCAAACGTAATTGCTTCAATTTTTGTTTAAATTGTGCCATAGAGTAGGCCTTACTACTGATTTTCTTCGCTTTGATAATCGACGCCATCGTGTACAAATACAAAAAGAGTTGGCAGTAAATGTCAAAAACATGCTCGAATATTGTGCCGTCTTAAAGCTTAATCCAAACTTTTGAAGGTCAAATACATTTTAAAACCCCAGCCGCATCGTTTTCAAGAAAAGGGAAATTTCGTGGGAAGAATTGTTACAAAAATCACAAAACTAAAATATCTACAGCTTGCAAGGACGAAACTATGGGTTAAAACTTGTAATTTTGCAGTTTGTGGCTTAGTTTAAATGTTGCCCAACTTATTACTGCACTACTTTATATAATGCGGTCTCCTTGACGAGCTGTATATGAACAACTGTTGAAGGCCATAACCACGTTTGTTAACCACACCTTAAATACGCTAAAATGTGAAAAAATACCGATTAAGACGTTTGGACATAAATGAAAGTAGCAGTCATTTGGGGATCGGAAGAGTGATGAGGAGGATTTTTTATTCTTTATACCACTTTTGCATCATGTAAAACTCTTTGCTCGTATATGAGACTCACATAAAATGAAAGATAATTGAAAGATCTTTCAGATAATGTATGACGTGTACAAGGAATGAGTTTCGTGCGGTTACTTTGGGATCGGGAGAGTGATGAGGAGGATTTTTTTTTGTTTATCTCACTTTTACACCATGGAAAACTCTTTTTTCGTCTGTAAGACTTATACCAAATGAAAGATAATTAAAAGATCTTTCAGATGATGTATGAATTGGTTATGATTGCAATCAGTGATTCAATTGTGTTGGAAGTTACGAGATATCCACAGCGCCGAGGTAAACTAGTGGTCCGCGTTTTTCGTTGGTCTGGTCTGGTCTGGTCTACCTTTTACCCACTGCCACCAAATAAGACTGCACACTGTGTTTTTTATTCAGATTGGTTCCGCTTGACTGTGTAGTGATTTTTGATTATTTGTTGTGTTTTTCGCCGATTTTTGTGTACGTTTTGGGAAACGATTTTTATTGCACGACACAAAACCCTCATATGACCTCATCACTAAATTACATGCACTCTTTAGGATTTACGATGCCCTTGTTCAATTAGGATGTCTTCGATTTAATCTAGTTCATTCCTTTGGGTTTAATATATAACCGCGCTGTTATTCGTGGTAATCAAGTCCATTAAACCAGATTGGAAAAAGGGCTATATAAGCGCACGCACTTTACATTCAAAGGAGATGTCGGAAAATGGTCATAGAAATATAGTTAAAAGGGTTATAGTTAAAAAAGGAAAACATAGAAGACGGAAAATTCATACACTGTAACGAAGTGCTGTCCAATTCTGCCCAATTGTGTGTCAAAAGTAAGTGTTACGTTATATCATTGTGTTGTTACTTATTATTACATTTTGCAGAAACCTATTTGGACTGAAATATTTGACACTTAATATAGGAGTTTAGATTTCGGAGTGTTTATATTTGCATTCACTGCAACTGCACCCAGTAAGAAACCTGTAGTAAGAACGTAAACGCATTGCAAAAGTTGAGTAAAGTGTGATTACTCTCCTTAAGTAATTAAAAAAGGATGATGCACTTTAATCATTAACATTGATACTTTACTTTGGGTATGGTAAAGGTATCTGATAAATTTTGGCATGTTTGGAGCATTACATTTGAAATATGTTAGGGTTTGTCTTTTCTTGACATGAAACTACTAACTGTTGAATATGTTCCTTTGTCTAATTGTTTCTGCTTCATACCTTCTTCAGTATTATAATGAAAATTAAAAATTGTTGTATATTTCTAATCTGTTGGTGACAAAATACAAGTATGACTTAAATGAACTTGCGTCATGCATCATTTTAGCTTTATGATGTCATTTGACACTGGTAAAGTCAAGTCAAATAAATGGTATAATACTGTAAATTAGACATGTACACTTTGTGCAATGTTAATGCGCTTTTTCTGCAAGTTTGGAAGTATGCCAAAGAACTACAAGGACTTTTCAACTGTGCCCAGGAGGCAGGCCTTCAACAGTCGTTAGCTTTGCCAATAGCTGCATTTTGCATGGGACCAGGAGTTCATCAAGTGGTAAAAATTTTTCCGATAAATTTTTGTTCAAATAAATCAAGTCTTTAGTCTGCCTTTTTCTAATTGATTCAATAAACAGAAATGTGACCAGGTTACAGCAAAGATCAGGTTAACAGGAAACAAGTGTTTTAAAGCCTGGAAAAGGCAAGGCAAAAACACTGCATATGGGAAAAAAATTAATGGATCAAAGTCAGCCATTAACCACCATTCTGTTATTCATATGATGACGTGACGTTGTGCAAAAATATATTATATTTTTTTCGTGTGTTTCGTTTCGTCCTCGACCGACCTCATTTTTATCATGTCCGTTTTCCAAATCCTTGCAATAGGGAATGTAGAATGCTTGCACACCGTCATCGACGTATACACGCATAATTTCTTGTTTAGCCCGTTTGTCAATATTTGATATGATATTCAATTACTATTACTGCAATCATAAACCTCAAATATTACTATATCATGTACTATATCTATATTTTTATGTGTTGTATATTAAGGAATACGATATAGAAATAATTTTAGGCTTGTTATTGACATGTTATTCCAAAACGATAAACCAACATAAATTTTTCAACGTGTCAAAGGAAAACGGCAGGAGAATGCATCGATAATAACGGTCTTTTAGTGTTTTCTCAACATGCAAAGGCAACGTGCATTGTTATATTTTACTTTGCGCCGAAGTTGCGCAGCGTTCACTGAACGTCTTTTGGCTCCAAGAGCATTTTTACTACCGAGCGCACAAGGCTCGTAAAAACATAGCAAACTTGCTATTGTCGCTAGGCGCACAGTTCGCCTTTTGCATTCAGCAATCGTTGATCAAACAACGTTAATTGCTCCAACAAAATGCCTTGCAATGGACGGGTAGTGCCAAAATAGCATAAAAACTCAACGAGTTTGCCTACGGCGTTCATTAGCACGGGTAAATATCAGCGACATTTTTATTCTACTTTTTAATGTTATTTTTATATTGCTCCACGCAGGTGCACAGCTCAAGCAAGCAAAAGCACTGCGCTAACATGCAATGTGGGAGATATGCGGATACGGCCACGCAGCGTATTACACTTCACATTTTGCAACATCTCTTTCTGCCCATACTTTAGACCATAAAACTTTGCCAACTCAGCCCAGTACTAAGACTCGTTTAGATTTTTTTACAAATTTGAACCTATAGACACGCGACAATACCAAAGTCTATTATTGTTTGTATATAATCCATGATATCGATGTTCTGTATTTCGTGTATGTTAGCCGTATGCAGTAGTTAAGAGCTTTTAACAAAGAAATGTGCAAGTGTTTTTCAGACAGTTTATAGACACGGCGAAGAACAACAAAAGATTCTGCCGGAATTTAAAGCTGAACGAATGCGAAACCATCATCAACTTCTTCACTCCCGGAAAACACTTTTCCACGGGGGGACTTCTGCATCTATTTGAGTTATTCATATGATGACGTGACGTTGTGTAATGAAATATATTGTATTTTTTCGTGTGTTTCGTTTCGTCCTCGACCGACCTCATTTTTATCATCAAGAACATCAATTTTAATCGTGCTCTTCATTTGCGTCCTTGTTCAACCTTCTGTTGCACATATTATAATCCTGTACGATCCATATGTTCTTTGTTGTTTTGCGTAATATAATTTGCAAAAGTTGTTTTTGGTCTGAAACTTGTTTAATAGTTTAGAGTCAGATTTCGGAGTGTTCACATTTGCAAGCACTGCAACCACTACAAATGCTCAAAGTAAAAGGTTCAATAAACAAATGTGTGAACCTTCAAGAAATATCACAGTAACATCAAGGTGTTACTTTTACTACCTTAAATATACCATTCAGAAAATTGAAGCTTCAAATAGATAATGAACACCTAGAAATTGTTGTACATTAAATCTTACGTCTTTTCGATTCCCCTCTCAGGCCAGTCGAAAACTTAGGGGATTGAACAGTCACACTTTTATATTTATAAATGTGAGCATACAACCAAAGTAAGCAATATATAGTTCAAAATATTAGAAATTTCGTCTTTAGAAAATGTCACCACATTGTTGAAAGAAATCAAGAGTTTGAAGTCAAATTTTAGACTCCATTTGTTGCATCAGGCTAAAAAAGTTTGTTTTTTGCTTGTTTCAACATTGAGTACCTCTTGAAATTCCCCAGAGGGGTATGACAACTTTTTTCCTTATTTCTTTAATAAATCTGCGAATTTTCCATTGGCTTTTGTTTGCATACTCTTCGAAGGAAGAAGCCTCCACTCCAGTATATCTAAAGGTCAATGAATTTTTCTCACAGAAAATACCATATTGTTAAAATACCAGATAATAACTAAAAATTATTGTATATTGGCTTTGTCAGAACCATTTGTAAATAATTATACTAACCTATGTCATGTCGTTTATTCCAGATATTGTTGATGGCACATGTTCTTTCAAAGTGATTTAAAATAACTCTGCGCACTTTTATCATTAACAGCTGTACCTTCGAGATGTCTGGTGTATTGTTTGATGTAAAGTATGTTAGGTTCTGCGCAACCTTGTTTAAGGCATCAATCCGTTTGTTTATTTTGGAACTTTTCATTCGTCCCCCACCAGAAAAAATAATGTAAAGTACGTCTAGAAGGTTTGGAACCACTGGTCGATCCCAAAAAAATTCTACACATGAATAAATTAACTATGGAGTAAAAATTATTCCCAGCAGGAGGAACCACTGTGTTAAACCATAGAATACTAAAACCCTGGAATGGCAACTCCATTGTTACGTCATTTCTGTCACGCTTGACTGCACGTGTAAAATTGTTTTGCGCTTTTTGCATGCTGGTAAAGCACGCGAGTTTTGTTTGATTTATGCTCTTAACAAATCAATTCCAGGCATTTTAAAGATTTTTCTTAAATGTGCTAAAATGGAGATACCAGTGAAACTTCCTGGTTTAGGAATAGGGACGAATAAAAAATATTGGAGAAAAGTAGCGGCCGTTGAACTGGTGAGGACAGCACGTTTGAGGGCATAGCTTTAAATAAAGAAATTTTCCTGCCAAAGCTGAGTTAGTTTGGCGTTGTGAACGCTTGGATTAAGGAATATTCAACTGCAGAAAAGCTCGTTGAAGTTTTTGACAAAAACAATCTCTTTTGAATTTATCATTTTTTGTGGCCAAAACCCTTTGGGCCTATTTAGTCTTTTAATGGAAAGACATCAAGGTTTCTCTCAAGCACCCCAGCATATTTGACCCTGTTAACTAGGCTTTATATTCTTTATTCCAATGAAACAAGTAAAAATCATACTAAAATAAAGTTCAGTACATTGACAAATTCTGTGCAAACACAACAAGAGTAAGAAGATTTGTTTGTTAATGTAACTACATAAAGTGACGATTTTGATGTTGTAAAGCTTCATTACATGTTAAGTTTATTTGTCTTCCTGCAGTTTTGCTTAATTTTGCAAAAAAAATCTTAAAAAAATAACATCAGCTATTTGTGGTGGAGTAAAAATAAATCTAAGTGACCTATCTATTGAGTGTTTTTTTGTGTTTCTACAACCGTTGAGTTGAGTTTATTTTGCTTGGGGAAAGAAAACATAGCAATACAATAGCACTAAATCAATCACCAGGCCGGAACTAGCTGCACAATGTTAGAACATTGTAAGGTGCTAAAAAGTGTTGGACACAATGGAGGGTGGAGGTTTCAAGCGCCGGAAGAATGAACACACACAAAAAAAATGCCAATATGAATATTAGTGCACTCTGGACTAATGTGGAGTCTGGTAAAATCTATTGCACTTAGCCATTGTGAATTGTGATCACAACTTTCTCAGCAAAAACAATAGGAAAATTGGCTGGTTGGGATAGGTATGGTGGCCGACAGCTGCCACTCAAAAAAACAAAAAAATTAGAAAATTAAAAAAAAAAATTAATTAAAATAAAAAAAAAAATTAACAAAATATCAAAAAAAATAAAAAATATATCAAAAAAAATTAAATAAAATTTGAATTCCCATTCCGATTTAGCTATATCGGAACGATCGTGTCATTCCCATTCCGATTTAGTTAAATCAGAACGGGAATGTCATTCCGATTTAGCTATATCGGAACGTGAATTTCATTCCCATTCCGATTTAGCTATATCAGAACGGGAATGCCATTCCGATTTAGCACTGAACCGTGACGAACTAAGCCATGGGACGAACCATTAACAACGATAGGGTGCAAAACGCGGGAAACGATTTATGTAGGATGCGGTTACGTTTTAACGTTTTTGGTTGCAACAAGAATAGAAAATCTTTTTTTTGCTGTAAGGTAATCAAGATTGCGTAGTTGTTAAGTTTCCAATGCTGTAAGTCCATGTTCAATTTGTATTTCTCAAAAAAGGTGAGAGACAGCAAAGTTTTAGCCGTTTTTACAGATTTAGACCAATTGCTTTTGGAAAGATAAAGAATTGGTTCATATGGTAAGTACATTTTGTTGTCATACATGGAAAAGCACATAATTTTTTTTGTACTTGCAGGGAAGGCCAAAAAAGCAAGTTGCAATTAACAGGTTGCTGGAACTTCTCCAGTTAAAAGTTTCACTAAAAAAAATTTCGAAAACGTTGGAAATTTCGCGTCCAACCCTTAAAAGGTTCATGAGAGAAAACAATATAGATGTTAATCAGTACAGGTATATCTCAAACTTTATTTTGGTTACAAAGTTTTAAACAAGTATAGGTATGTACTCAACTCAGGAGTTTGGTCCAGGTGCCATGCTAATGTATTTTTTACTTTATAGTTCCTTGACAGACAATGAGTTGGATAATGCAGTCAAAGAAATAAAACGTAACCACCCAGCAGCTGGAGAAACAATAATGAAGGGTCATCTTCAATCACAGGGTGTCCGAGTCCAAAGAAAAAGAATGCGCATGAGTCTTCATCGAGTTGATGAGGAGGGGATTAAAGCAAGACAGCTTACTACAATAAGCAGAAGGGCCTACACTGTTCCATGTCCTAACTATATTTGGCACATTGATGGTACACATAAACTTATTAGGTGGAAATTCGTTATTCATGCAGCCATAGATGGCTTCAGTAGGCTCATAACTTACTGCCACTGCTCCACAAGTAACAGATCATCCATAGTATTAAAATTGTTTAAGGAAGCCGAAGCAAAATTTGGTTTGCCATTACGCGTTCGTTCAGACTATGGAGGAGAAAATGTACAAGTGTGGAATTACATGTTAGAAAAGCACCAAAATCACTATGCAGTTATTACTGGAAGTTCAGTCCATAACCAGCGCATTGAAAGACTCAACCGTGATATAAATATGCAGGTTGTAAATAAATTTTATAATGACTTTTTCTATCTTGAAGAAATTAATTTGTTGGACCCCACTAATAATACGGATTTGTTTTGTTTACATTTTGTGTTTCATCAAATTATTAACAAGCGAATTGAGGAATTTGTTAATGCTTGGAATAAGCACAGTCTTTCCACTGAACAAAATTCTACTCCTGAGCAGCTGTTTTACCTTAATTCACATCTACTTCAACTGCAGACATTAAATGATACTGGTAATATAGACAGCACAGACATTATTTGCCCGGGTACTAATTCTGTTGAAGTAGATTCTATTTCCTCCTTACCACATGAATGTGTACACCAGCTACATGACCTGTTACTGCAATACCCTGATCTAAATGGTGTTGATTTGTACAGAAAAGCAGTCAATTTAACAATGGAATATTTAATAAGGGTACAAGATGTTGGTTTATAACTTTGCAGTATGTACTGATGATATGTGGCACACAATTTTTGGTGTATGTGTTCCAACACAATACAAACATATGTGCCCTTACGACGTTATTTATTTAAGATGTAATATCGTGCAACAGGCAGTCACCAGAAAAAATCAAAACTACTCAGAAAACGATTTATAACAAAATCACAACTAACAAAGGTTGGAGCAGGGAACCTATATGCTGCGTATTTCTGCACACATCAAACTACCGGGTGTAACATTCAAATCGACAAAGGATCCAATAAAAAACATAATATTTGGAGGTTGTTATTCAAATATCATTATTCTCTGGCTTAATAGGATTTTGGTGCAATTTATATTAACGTTTTTGGTTGATTTGTTAAGGGATTGGTTTAGAAATTAGTTTCAATAATAAGACATAAATTAAATGTTTTGTGGTACGTGATCGGTTTAGAGTTGGTGTCAAATATTTTAACATGAAGTAAAGATTTCCATTTATAATCTAATTAAAACATTTCTTACATTGTGCCAATTTAAATCTCAATGTCTCAATCAAACAGCATGATAGAACCATCAAAATAAGAAACTTCTAGGTAATTTACTTTGTTAAAAACTGCTGCTTTCGACTGATTAAAGGAAGTTAGGCAACACCAAAGCCAGATACCCATCTATCATGTGTAAAAATGTAAAGAAAACAGAAAAAAAGAAAAATCAAAGTGAAAACAACAATTATTAACACTACTACCTAGCGTTTACTATGACTATTCAAAGGAAGTTAGGCAACACCAAATCCAGGGGAATTTAGTATGGCAAAATCCATCGCTTCCTTAAAATTTTCGTAACTATTGTACTTTGTGGGAACAGTCAGTATGTTTGAACATGTGTTTGCCAAAGGGTACATGGACTCCTTTGAGAACTCAATTGATGGTGTTGGGCAAAATCCTAGTGGAGGCACTTGATCTGCGCCAGTAGCAAATATCAAAATTTCTTTTAACGAACATCTAGATTCTCCATCTAAAACAGAAGTTTAAACACTGCATTAGATGGTATGACATTCATTTTGTGTTGTATGCTAATGTTGTGCTGAATACCTTCAACATCCAATACATAGTCCCTCCAGAAGGAAACTGCTTGATTTTCGTTGTGTCTGATGTTGCTTCCAGGTTCTGACAGTATTAAGTTTCCAAAAATTTGGTCAACGATGTCTATGCCCCTCAAAGGTTTATTATTTTGCCACATAAAAAATTCCTCGAATCCAGTTGGTGCCAATTTTATATCATGCAGCAAATTTTGTGTCGTTAGACCAAGTCTAAACCTTGAATTAAATAAAAACCTTTCACTGTCTCTGTAATATCAATCAGTGTTTTCAACCCAAACCTGGCCAATGGCTCTGTAAGGCGTTCCTCTGTATAAAATTTAATTGCCTTTTCCACAATGTCGTTTTTGCATGATAAGTCCTTGGCAAATGTCTTGCAACCACAAATAGACAAGAAATCATCCATATCTGACAATGCTATATTTAATTCCTCCACTGTCTTTGTATTTTTTATCTGGTGACAAATTGAGTTTATCTTACAACCTGCAAGCTTTACATCCACATGCTTAAAAATTGAATTACCACTTACTTTTATCAATTTTGAAAATAGGACAGGGTCATTGATAGTTGTAATAGCCTCCAAAAAATTTCTTGATCTACCAAGTACTTGATCGTACAACAGCTTGGAAAAAAAGCAAGGAGCTGGCCCACCGTGAACAATTGATAGTGCAATAATGCATCCACACACATAATAAAGATCCTTTGCAATTGCTGTAAAAAAGATAAATGTCAAACGGACAATATTGTGTTTTCGAATTTGCCTCACTGTACCAAAATAAATACACCATATGCCTGTTAAGTTTTTTGCTAAACAAGAGGCTGTATGTAGGTTTGGTCTAAGGTATCTTTGTTTCTCCATCTAACATATACCTGTTTCATTTCTTGTAAGGATTTTTGCTGTTTCATTTCCTTCGAATATTATGCTTTTTGCCACAGCTTGCATGACCAATCTTAAAAATTCCCTGGTAGGTCCACCTGCATCTACTGCACCTTCAGACTGACCAATGTCATCACTAAACTTTACACTTATTCTTGCGTTAGCACGAAAACTCTTTCGCTTTATTGCACGGAGAGCACACTCCAGAACATTCTGGCGATTTACATTAAAAAAGTTTACTTGGCTGTCATCAATGTTGTCTCTAATAGACCTTAAAGATTCATGGGCAGATGGTTCCTCAACTGGGCACCTAGAAACACACAGTTAAGTTTCCTTCTTTGTCATAAATATTGCTTGCAATGTATCCGAATGATGAAATCAAGAGATAAAAACCAACACAGCAAAGGTGTACCTATTCTTATTTGGGGTTTCTAGCAATGAAGCCTCAATCGCCTCTTGAATCTGTGTGTCCTCATCAATTTCCTCCGAAATCAAGTTTACATAATCCCTAGCAACATAAGTGCACTTAAGTAACTGATTAACAAAGACACATGCAACAAAGTTTATTTAATATTTTGGAAAGCCATGAGAAAAGAATTTAAATTTCACCCAATTACCAGTGAGTGAGTGTGTAATTATTTTAACTACAAATCACCTAAAAATAGCAAAAAATATAAATCAATGTGTCCACTTACATGTACAAAGAAGAAGAAGGTGTTTCAGACATGTCAGTTTTTGTGTTTGTGCATTCCTGTACATACAAAATGCTTTTGTCAAATTGCAAAGCGCTGAGAAATCTTGATGGATAATTTAAAATGGTAATAAAGCTATATATCAGGAATGAAGTTGTACTTACCCCAGGATGTGAATCTTTATCTAAAACAGAAGTACACATATACATCGAAATGTTTGAACTTGATGTTTTATCATCTTTCTGTAATAAATTGGTACACTATACAACTCCATAATTGTTTAGGATTTTTTAGACTTCCTTTACCTTAACTGTTTTTTCGGGTAAAAGATCCATCGAGGAGTGCAAAAGTTGGTGTTCTTTTTTCACAGTGATGTATATAATGCTTTTTCCAAGTGAAAGCACAGCAGCACCATCCCATTTAAATGCTTCATTTACTTTTGGCCTGACAAGTATTTTTACACCAGGTAAACTGGTGAGAAACTCAAACTGTAAGATATCTTTCGATGATGATGATGATGTTGAAAATTGCGTAAATTGACTTTTAAAGACATTTGAAATCTCTCTTCTAACTTCTTGTTCATTCCAACTGCTGCTGATTGAAATCTTTGCAACTAATCCATAAGCAGCAAGCTCATTTCTGTTTTTAGCTCTTGGTATTTTGAAAGCAATGTCATGTATGTTGTGATGTACTTCCTCCGTTTTTTTTGCAGGCATGCAAATAACAGTTCTGGTGCAATATACTGTCTTAGGTTTTGCTCGACGTCTGCCTCCTTTTACTGCTGTTGGCACATACCTAGCTCCTCTCTGTTTTGTGCAAGAAGGTAGTGAGTGCTTGTAATCCTGTACAGTTTACAGTTTAAAAAAAATCAAAAAAGCTCTGATGTACTAGGAAAAAACACTATATGTCATACTACCTTTCTAAAATCATCATCATCATCATCATCATCGTCATATTCTACAAACAACAGCTTTGGTGCATTTCCACCAGCCCTTGTCATCTAATTTTCAGAACAACATAGTTCAAAATGGTAATGTAAATATATGTGTACAGTTTATAGTGTCCAATATTTGTTTTAATTTTAAGCAAATGCAAAATAATGCTAACTATAACCAGCCAATATATAAGGATTATTAATGTTTTTAATTAACTTGTGACCCCCAATTCTTATTGTTGGTTTTATCTACCTCACCACACTATTTTGTACCTTCTTTTTCTCAATTTAAAAGTTTTAATTTTATAATTCACAAACAAACTGTTAAAAAATTATGTTTACTCCTATTTTGACTTGTTTATTTACCATTACAATTGTAAAAAACTGTTAATTTTGTTCCAAAATAAGTGTTTGTTGGATTTTACAGTTAACAAAGGTTTGTTTTAACCTGTGTGTTACTAAATACATTACACAGCAAATTTACATTCGACGATTGTTCGTGATTGGGTGCCACTGGTCCAGTTGTTTTTCCAGACAAGCTTGGAGATTCCGAATTGTTGGTTACAGTTCCAATAATGGCTGCAGCAAAGTCACCCACAGCTTTTTTTATGTGTTCTTGGAGGTTTTCGTCCATATTTTTGTTTACTTAAAAAAACTTTCAAAACCATGAAACCAAAAATATATTCAACCATATTTTCCAGCAACATATTTTAAATGTCAATGAGCTTATGAAAGTATTTTCCTACTTTTGTTTAGGGTTTTATGAAGACAATTATTAAGTACCAAACAGCATGGGTTGTTACGCCCACCGAGGGTACCCATTAGACAAGAAAATACCAAGTCTTATCATTGAACGCGATAGCTGCGGGGTTGTGGCCAACAGTACACACACGACAGCAGATGCACCTNCTCTACCGACGCAATGCTGTGCTATTATTGTTTCTGTTTTTTTTTAACCTAGATTATCCACGTTTTGTAGTTCGTTTATTGCAGTGCTGGTGTTATGGGTATAACCATACTTATCTGCGCTAATATTTTTTATTACACTTCAATAAAATATGTCAGTTGTCAATAAACAACAGTCTTCAGATCTGTTGCACTAGGCAAAACTAAATATTTCAATCATGTACCATTATTTTGTCCAAAGCACTGTGATACGTGTTATTACGTCTGTTAAAAGTTGTACAGCCATTAAAGTGCAGTCAAGTCATAACACATCAACAATGCGCCCTTTCTTCTCCCCGACCTTCGAATTGTCACCACCTGTGAACTTTCACCCAGTCTCGCCTTTTAGTCATGTCGAAAATGCGCTCTCCCGTCGCCCCGTCTTTCGCTAAGAACTGCCTGTGAACTTTCAC
>QXVZ01019432.1:0-15065 GCA_008931825.1 Phallusia fumigata | reverse complement strand
GTTTCCATGTCTTTTGTACAATAGACAAGCAATGCAAGATGGCATGGTTGCATCAACCAAGACCTCAGCCCAAAAGCGCTTACAGTCGGTTGTGTCTGCGCTTATAATGCAAACTGTTTATCATCGAGATATTCTAAAGAAATTAGAGGATAATGAAATCAAATCAACCAAAGAATATGAATGGCAAAGTATTTTAAAGTAAGTGGTTTTAATCTTCTTTCAAGTCAAAACTTGTTTTTATTTGTGATTTTTGCATCTATTTAGTTTGGTTTTGATATGGTTAGGGCCCCAGGAAAGGCAAAAATTATCGTTTTTGGTAAAAATACTCAAGTTTGTCATACTTCACACACTTAAATATACGTTTTTTTTAATTTGGCCATTCAGTAATATTAAGCTGCTCATAAAGGGTGTGATTCGAATTTTAGGTTTAACACCATTGCTAAAAACTTGTTTATTTATCATTGTAACCATTTAGTTAGATAATCATTGATAGTGCAAATAAGGATATATTTTAATGCCCAACAAGCACCATCATCTTTTACCTTCGGTCTGAACTTTTACACCTATTGCTTAGATACTCCGCCGATATTGTTGACTACTCTGAAGTAGACCTAAAACTTGAAGAAGTAATTGAAGGTTATCCCCACTCCACCCTTACAAAATCATTCGTTGCTGGTGATTGCCATATTAATCAACTCAGCCACAAAACTCCCTATGGTTTTGAGTATTATGGCATCCAGAAAAGCCCAGACCACAGCACTGGTGGTGTTGGCACGGCAACTGTTATAACTCCGACCACAGAAAGGTAAACAACAGTTTTGCCTGAGATTTTTAGTAAATATGACTGTGCCAAAATAAGTTATTTTGTAAATCAGTTATCTAAGTAAACAAATGTTTGCTGATACAAGATTGTTTCTTTGTGTTTCTTTTCAGAAAACTGCAATTGTGGTTGCTGATAGTATCATTTGTTAATTAGTCAGTTTATTCAAGTATAAATACATTTTTACTCTTGTTTTCTAGATTTTAACTTCTGCTTTGAGTTTTATTCCGTTTGCCAACTCTTTAGATTAACACAGTATTGCTGCTTTGTTACGCTAAGCATAAGCTTTGGTTTTTTAGATGTCTTGTCAACCTGGCAGTGACTTTGCAACTTGGTCGATGTGGAGGATTGTTTGGACCCAGTAATGTTGGAAAGTCTGTGGTGATTTCTGAACTGGCAAGGGCTTTTGGCAAACAATATATCAATTTGAGTTGTTCGGATGATCTTACCATCTCAATAATTAAGAGGTTAAATAATAAATCTAAAAACGGTTTTACTGATGTTGACCTTTATTAGCATACTTTTTGGAAAATGTACAGCAGACTTATTCCTAACGGTCACAGCATGTGCTGCATTTAATTTTGCGTTTATGTTATATCCCAACCATGCACCATTAGCAGGACCTTCCAGAGAAGGTTTTGCATCATGTTTTTAAAACATTTGTTTTGAGAATGAATATGGGTGATTGTCCCGAATACGGAGGCACCAAGAGAGGCAAAAATTATTTCATTAAAAACTAAAATATAATTATATCAACCTGTTTTACACTGTTGTTGCATCAAAGAAGTAACAATTGTTTCTTTTTGGTTGGCTTTGTATGTACAATAGGCAAAAAGGCGATTTTTCGTCCCAGGTTTACACACCCACTGGGCAAACTAATAAAAACCCCAGTGGGTCACTTAATAAAATAGGTGTGAAAACACTGATCTTTATGGCATAGCTTTATGTACAACACAAAACCATAGCAGTGTTTTATTTATTTTAGAAATCTGTGTGGCATGATTCAGACTGGATCCTGGTTGTGTTTTGACCATGCTGAGCATTTGAAACAAACAACACTTTCAATCTTATCTCAGTATATCAAACAAATTCAAGATGCATATGCTGCATTGAACCAATCATTTAATACAGAATACACTGTACATGGGAACAGTGATGGAAAAGCGTTAAAGGTGATAAAAGTGTTTAACGAATTACAAATTTTAGTGCAGCAGATTTGTATTCTAAGAAGTTTTAAGGAGTAAACAAGAATTCAAGATGTCTTTTTACAGTGTTGTTTTAAAGTGTTACATTTTTATGAAAAAATGACAGCATTGTTAACCCGGTAAACCAAACATTTTGTTTCACAATCAGCAGCAGCAAAACCAAACATTTTGTTTTACCTCAAAAAGTTATGTGATTTAAAAGTTAAATTCAAAAGTTTACCTAATAATATAATTTTCTCTAACAAAAGTAAAGTAATTATACAAACAACCCCAATCAGAGTTTATTGTTCATCATTTCATATCCAAGCATTCTCTTTTCTTTACCAGAGGAGCAACTCAGTTACAACGCTACACGGACATGGTACTGCCTGCTGGCATCCACAAGTGACAACTTCATTCTTACATATACTCAACAAGATGCCGTATGAAGATCTCGACATTGCCCCGCATGAATCTCATGATTTGCCTAGTGTTGGAAGTCTGGTGTTCGATGATAAACTTCTCCCCGTTAAAAGTGGCTTTGGCCTTTTTATGGCATTTACAACACAACCTGGGTTGGTACCCAAAAATTGTGTGCAAACTGGTGACAACGACCAAGTTGTGGTTACATGTGTTATTTTTTATGTCAGTGAGTCATAAAAGTAATCTACTAAAGCATGGTGTGTCTGGTTGTGTTGAACTAATTAGCAATTGATGACTATTACAACCTAAAATAAAAGTTTTTATAACTCTTGGTGTGCATTTTATTTCATGATAGGCATTTCTCACCAAAACACATAATATTTTTTAGGTTGCAACCAGAGATACCGGACAGTTTGAGATCGGTTTATCGTCCAACTTGTCTGATTAAACCAGATGAGATAAAGCTGATTGAGGTAAGGAATATCCATATACTTGAATTGAATATTTGTTCAAAGTAGAACCCACCCTACATTTGCCCATGTTTGTTCAATAATCTAAAAAATTAAGTTGTGGTTGTTTGTTCTTGCAGGTAAGAAAATTCACAGATCCACAAAATTTCAAATGTACTGAATAGAAATCTTAAATGCCCAACTTTAGTGCTTTACATTCTGTGTTGTTTTTTAAGTCAAATCTACTAATGCAAATGATATTTCACACCCGTACAAAAGTCAATTGCTTTTTAGGTTTGGTTGCAAGCATCAGGTTTTGTTGGATCAATCAACCTTTCGCAGAAACTTTTTCTTGCATTCAAGCTTCTTCAGTCCAATGCAGAGTACATTAGTTCTGAAGCAGGTTCCGTCAAGAGTGATGCAGCAAGTGTAAGTTAAATAACGTTTTGCTACAAAAATATTTGTTTGGATATGTTGTGTGCATTAGCATTGTACAACTGATTATCGTAAACAGCGTTTTAATCAACAGTTTTTAAAATACACTTTATAAACATATAGATGAAGCTATTGCCCTTGTGATTTTTAAATTTTGCTTCATAATGCCTAAATTGTTTTTTTATTTCTACAGATTGCTAAATTAAACATTACCACAGTTCGTTCCATCATTGCTTTGGCATCACGCTTGTTTGCACGACTTCACAATCAGCAGCAGCGGAGCCGTGCACAATCAGTAACAGACTCTGAGGCAGGAGTTGGGTGCCCTCCATCAACCTCATCTTCTGCCACTAGTGTTAGTAGATCGAGTCGGCGCTCCGAACTTGTCATGGCCAGTCACAATGAGGAACTGGCTCTTGTTAATGCACTTTTGATCACATACAAACCAAAACTGGAAAGGTAAATGCTTTAAAATTACAAACTCCCAAACACTTTTTTTTGTTTTGAACTTGAAGGTCAAAACAAGACTTTTTAAGGTTTCTTATAATTTGTACAAATTAAATTTTTAATATATGTTGTGTGAGTTTTGTTTATTGTGAAATGTGGCAACAATGGGCATTTAAAGTATTTATATTTGTGACTTCTACAAAACTGTTTTATCTCTAACTAATGTGTGTCATTTTCTTCCAGTCCTCAGGCTCTGTCACACTTTAAAGACAACTTGAAGACAATTTTCCCAATGATAACTCACCCTATGCTTCCCAAGGATCAAGATACCAAGCTTGCTGGTTAGCTTAGAGATTAACGTTGTACAAAAACATTTGGATTATTTGTGGGAATATGTTTACAATATCCAGAATAATCTAGAACAAGTAACAATTTCATGCTGTTGAGGATGGCTATTGTAAAAGTATATTGCATTGCAACTGTGCAAGTAATGTCGCACAGGCAAGTTTAGAATCTAGAACTCTACTAAAACCTACCTATTAAGTTTTGTTATATTCTACAACATGTACAAGACAGTATATGATTTAATAGGTGCCGTCCAACAGCAAATGGTGACAGATGGACTCCAACCATCTGATGAATGGATCAACAAAGCATGTCAGCTTTATACTTTGATAAAACTCAACCAAAGTGTTGTGATTGCTGGTGCTCCTGGGTCTGGAAAAACTACTATCTGCAGGTTTGTCTTTAGTAGTGATTAAAAAAGCTTTCCAAGTCAGATTTGCATTGCAAAAACGTATATGTTTGTTTGCAAGATCTTAAGTAAACATTTCAAAACGATAAAAACAGTAAAGTGCTGATTTCATTTTGTGCTATAGTAGAATGTATCACTTTAATATACATCTATTTAATAGAATGGATCACTTTAAATCTCTTGATAAAAAATGCAATTAACTTTTTAGGATTCTTTCCAAAGCTCTAAACAATCTGGGCACAGACACATTTGTGGATGTGACAATGCTCAAGGGCAAGAGCACATCTCAAAGTGGACTGGTATGTTTTACTGTTATAACTTTTTGGCATTTTTTAACAAAATTATTTTTTTGATAAATTGTACTATTTGCTATCTTAGGACTTTAGGCAAAAGAGTCTAAAGAGTGGAGTGTCAACATCTGCCAGTGAGTTTGTTCAATCAGATGTGTTTGACGTGCCAGGTAAGTAATCAAGTTCCTGTAAAAATTCGATCCTGTTGTTTTGTGAATTTTACACACAATTTTAAACCTACACACAAAGTTCTCATAAACAAACAAGCCAATATATTCAAGTAAAGCTAAGCAGGGTTTTAACTAATTGTTTATTTTCACTTTATACGGAGTGTTTTNCTTTAGGCAAAAGAGTCTAAAGAGTGGAGTGTCAACATCTGCCAGTGAGTTTGTTCAATCAGATGTGTTTGACGTGCCAGGTAAGTAATCAAGTTCCTGTAAAAATTCGATCCTGTTGTTTTGTGAATTTTACACACAATTTTAAACCTACACACAAAGTTCTCATAAACAAACAAGCCAATATATTCAAGTAAAGCTAAGCAGGGTTTTAACTAATTGTTTATTTTCACTTTATACGGAGTGTTTTTTCTTATGTAGATGAAGATGCAAGTGGTTATGGAGATTTACTTGAAACAGACTCATATGGAAGAGTTGACATCACAACCATTTTTCCCAATGCTCATACCTCTTCTGAACTGTTCGGTTTTCACAAACCCAAAAGTCATGTGTGGAAAAATGGTACGTGCCACATCTACATCAAGTTTATCAACAACAAATCATAGACAAAACCATATCAGCAAAAGTTAAAATCTGGTCAATCCTAAATAATTTCAAATTCATCAAATTTTTACTTGCAAGGTCTTCTGGTAAAGTTGCTAAAGGAATGTACAGTCATGCACAAAGTTGGGCCGAGGCAGAAAGTTAAGGACTTCAAGAGGGAAAGCCTTCAACCATCTGCTGGAAGAAAAAAAAGTGCTAATGTGGATTTGCTAAAATCAATGCCAAGGTAACACCTGTCAGAGCTTACAGATATCATTTTCATGGTGATTCAAAAGAGTAAGGAAAATTTGCAAACAATTTTCAAATGTTAACTTGGTAAGGTTGATTGTCTCCAGATCTCAGTTGTATGTTAAACCCATAAAACTTACTTTTCAGTACACCATATGCTATTCATTTGTCATTCTATTTCAAAAAGCATTTTTGTTCTTTAGTTAGCAAATTAAACAGATACCTAATTGTTGTCATGCAAATGGCAAATGAGTGTAGTTTTTTGAGTGCGGTGCTTTTACATCATTTCTAGTCTGAAGAAATGGATTGTCATGGATGGTGAAATCAACCCATCTTGGGTCGACGGTATTAGTTGTCTACTGGATGACCACAGAAGGGCACACTTGAACAACATGGATGACATGTCACTCCCAACATCGACGAACATTATTTTTGAAGTTGCGAGCTTCGCCAATGCATCTCCAGCAGTTGCATCAAGGTATAAAACTGTCACAGTGCCCTTTTTTATGAGAAAGCAATACTGGAAATGTCATTACAAAAAGAACTCATGTAAACATTGCTGCAAACTATTAGCAATCAATCTTTAAACAAATGGACCAAACAATGCAGCCAAAAACTCAAAACAGCGAGTTCATTCCCAATTTGGTTCCGAATTCGCGCCTCGCTCGTTTTTGGCTGCCATTTCCCAATAGAATTTCTCTCCACTTGATCAGCTTGTTGCAAGCAAAATGCTTTTTTCTTAGTCATTACAATGAATGAGGTTTAAAGATTCAGCTGTTTCCTAGTGATTTGCAACCTAGCAGTTGGATAATCGTTATGTTTTGTGCGAAATTGTGGAAAGAAAATGATTTGGGCAAAATGTGCCAAGTTCATAAAGATCAGTTTTTTAAATCTAAAAAAACTGCTTTCTTTTAAAAAAAAAAACACTCAGTTCATTACTTAAAGAATCAAGCGGGGTATTTTGTAAAAAATCAAGACTTGAGTTATGACAAGATAAAGAAAAATCAAGTAGTGTTGTGACACCCACACTTCCGATTGAAATAGTGAAGGGAAATTAGTACAATTATTATTTGTGCCCAGGATTGATTCATTAATCTTATTTTTATTTCAGGTGTGCCATAGTTCATTGTTCCGTACCCGAAAACTGGAGAAATGTTGCAGCCTCTTGGCTTGATAGTGCTTATGCACAATATGCAGTCACTCAGTCCACGATTAAAGTGTGGAGGGAACTGATTGAGGACCTAGTGCCTCCTGTGCTGAACTTCCTCAAACAAACCCATGGTTCATTGTTGAATCAGGGACTTGACTTTTTTGACAAGGTAAATACTGCATAGGTTGGATGTAGTATGTATTAGAGACGAATGGTCGTATTGCAATTTAAGGTTTGTTTGACATTTACTTATGGTTCTGCCTATAAGGAATACCCGTTTATCAGCTATGGGTCATATATCCAGCCTTTTTAAGGAAACTGGTATTTATGACATACCTCTGCAACTGACTTTTTATGAGCTACTTTGGTTCTCTAATTTTTTGGAAAGTTTTCTTTATTTTGCTGATTTTTATAGAATGTGAATGAACCATCACCTGGAATTCATGAAACCACCTCATTTCTTTCAATGCTCTCATCATGCTTGACCACCCATATGTTAACAAGGGACAGATCTGGACATCAGGATGTTATACAGGATGATGTCACCATTGGAAAAAGGTTTGTAAAGAAGTGGATTTTGATGAAATAGTCACAAGTCTGTTTCCTTTGTGTGGTGCACCAAACAATTTTTCCCACTTTTTTACCAAGACTTTTGATTTTAAAAATTTCATAAAAAGTTATAAGATAACAGCAATAGCATAAAAGCACTTGAGCCAACTAGAATTGGAGCAGTACAAAAATTAGTACTGTATGATTTACTGGCATGTAATACTCTTACATTTTACAAAAGTTTGCAAATGACTTTTTTCTCTTTATCTAAAGCCCCAAAGCAAACTCTATTTTTGTTCTTTAGGTGGAAAGATTATTTTTACTCAAGTGACATTAAGTACAAAATACTTTTAGGACACAACACACATCAACAGCTGATGATACTCGGTCAACCAGAACGGGTGCAAGCGGAGCTCGATCTCGACTTGACGATGCTGTTCCGGATTCTCACCATCAACTTGCAATCAACCTGTTTGCATTCTCTTTTGTGTGGGCGTTTGGGGGCAGCTTGCCAGAAAACGGAATGCTTAGATTTGACAACATGGTCAAGAAGACGTTTAACAAATCAAGGCATAGAGATTGCATTTTTTCTTATTGTTTGGCAAATTCTGAATTCCAATTTGGGACTAGGCATTTAGATTTCTTAAAATCATATGCTAATGCATTTTGGGAAACATGTAATCTAACTTTTAATTCTGAACTGTGCTAAAGTTATTGGGCAAAAAGCTGTAGAGAGTATCTAGTTTAAATAAGTTTTTATTAATTATTGGCTCTGAACTATTGGCTCTTTTAATGTATTAATATACCAAGTGATCTGAATTGTTCTCATCAAGTGTGGAACTCTCGTTGACCATTTATTTACAACTATTTTGCAGACATGATATTTCCTTCCCACCATACGAAACTGTGTTTGATTATTTTGTCGATGAGGAGTTTGGTCGCTTTAGTCTATGGGAGGACAAAATTGACCTCCGACCCCGAGCACTGATGCAGGATGGATCACAATATGTTCCTCTACATCAGGTTAAACCTATGATATTTCCTAACATAATTGTATGGTATATATTTAGTCAACATATTCTGTTTTGGCATGTAAACACCATTTTAATTGGGGTAAGGAAACACTTGAAGGTGTGACATGTGTTAAAAAGTGTAGGAATTGATAAATTTCTAAAAACCTGTTGACAATATGATCTGTGTACATCACTTTTTGTTTTCACTGTAGGTAAACAGTTCGGGCATGAAAGTTTGTGTTAACTTCGTTATTTTTTTTTGTTTGAAGTTGGAGAGGTATGCACACATCTCATCCATTCTGCTGAGTAACAAAAAGTCAGTGCTTCTTGTTGGTGAAGCTGGATGTGGAAAATCAAGCCTAGTTAGAAATCTGCTGCAAACTGAACTCGCTCTCAGCAAGATATCGGTTTCTCCAGGTTCATACTTTTAATACCATTCTTGCTTCACACATGTTTTTGTAAACCTGGCATGCTAGTGTAACAATTGTTAAGACTATTAGATTTATTGCATGTAAAAACAATCACCCTTGCGTAGTAATATAGTATACCAGCAAGCATTCTTTCTTTGTGTGCATTGCTTAGGAGTCCTTTAGTATAAATCCTTTGATTTATTATAGGTATAATTAAGACACATCTCAATGATCAGGCATTTTAAACTATAGCCGGAGCAAAAATTTAATTGATAATTTTTTAAAAAGCAACAAGCTTTTTGAGCAAAATACTTCTGTGTTATAATTTCAAAATGCAAACATTTAAAACAAGTTGTTTCTTATTCACTTTAGGGTTGTCAGCTTCCCACTTTCAGCGCTTGATTGAATCCAAAGCATTACCATCATCCAAGCAGCACAACCTGGGTTTAATGGCTCACCCTAATGCTGTAATAGCATCAAGATCCTTCACAGACCAAACGGCCTTGTTTTTTCTTGATGACCTTTCATGTGCTTGCCAGACCAATCTGTCAAGTAGCAACCAAGGCATAAAGGTTCAACCAACCTTGGAACTTCTGAGACAGGTATATTCTGATTCTCACCATAGAAATGTTGGTAACATGCCTGAGTGTTACGTTTTTTTGAAAAACTTTGAGTATCCTCTGGCTTTTTCTTTAATTGTAGAGAATTCTTCTTAATGGACTTTACAGTTGTTTTTCGAAGGTTACGGAGACATTATTTGTATTTGGCGCAATATACATATCTTTTAGTAAGAGCTAAGGGTGAATTACTTGTATGCCAAAAGTTAAAGTTACTTATAGCAAGCAAATAAATTAAACTATGGTTGGTTGTGCAATGCACTGAAATCATTTCGCGGGCCGCACAATTTCTAGGGCCGCAGGTCGCACCCCTGCTTTAGGGTATACTATTGATAAAGATTTTTGATGCAAGCTATTAGTAAGTATCATGTTCAGAACATCTGATTTTGATTTTGATTTTCTGTGTTCAGATTATATCACTAAATGGAGTATTTGAACTTGAGCGACTTCTCTTCAAATCTTTGGAAGCTGACATCGCATTTGTTGCTACGGCAACAACCCCAGGCATCCCTGGATCCGGTTTAGGAAGAATTTCTCAAACAATGTCTCCACGACTGACAAGACACTTCACTGTCCTTAACTTCCTCAAGGTGTTTCCCAACACTAACAATCACTTTTCTGGCCAAAAATTGTTTTGTCATATAGAACACAAACATATTTGTATTGACCTTATTGTTTGTTGTCCAAAGTGTGAGTATGGTAACGACTCAAACTACCATCAATATGTTGTTATACTAACAAGAAGTTATTCTTCAAGTAGATGAACTCCATGACTTGGCAAGCTCCCTCCAAATTAAAAAACTCAAATAATAAACTTGATTTTAAATAACCTTAATCAGTTGTTGTTCCAATTGCCAAAAAGTCAATGTGAAAATACACAACAAAACAAACAAAAAAGCACCAAGGGGATATTTTCCTTTGAAAAACACTAGGTCTCATGATAATCAGTGACTCTAGTATTTATACAGTTTTATGTTGGTCCCACTTGACACTGTATCATAGTTTGTAATTTGGCACACATTTTTGAAGGTATCCTTACCAGTATGTTATTACTCTAGTGTACCTTCAGCATAGTTTTAAGACTCTTCTAGCTAAGTTACATTTGAATTATGTTTCTAGCCTGGTAGGGATGTGATACTAAGCATGTATCACAGTTCTGTTCAGTCCTGGTTGGAGGAGTTTCCTGCATATTCCCTTGTTCGGCATTACGACTTGTCCCAGGTATGGCATGTACACCCATGATGTGATACAAATGAAACAGTCTGTGAACCATACTTTTAACATTTAGTTTTTGCTTATATATTTTTGTTCAATGTTTCTAGTTTAAAATTTTATTTGAGTTTTTTTTGGGGGAAAGCTTCACTTTGTGCTTTGTTTTCAGGCCATTATTGCTGGTGCATTTGATCTCTTTTCAACAATAAAATCGCACCTAAAACCGACTCCAAATCAGCCACATTATGTGTTTTCCTTCCATGATATTGGACAAATTATGCAGGTAAGGGCCAGCAAATAGTATTTATTGTTTTATTTCAACGGAAGAAACTGCCACAATTGTGGTAAATATTTTTCTTACCTGTGTGATTTTTTTAGGGTTTGTTCCTTCTTACCCCACGAAATCGGGGCCGACCAATGCCAATTCGACGTCGACCAGGAGGAGCAGAACAGTTAAGGAGACCTGGTGGTGGAAGACAAATTGGAAGATTTAGAAGCAACCGGGGATGGGGTCAGAACTTCTATTTCATTTGGCATTAGTTTGCAAAAAAATTAATTAGGGTTCTTATGTTTACTGCTCTATAAGTCATCGAATAAAAAAAAAGTTTAGAGGTTATTTGTTGCGCAACAAGATGAAATTAAAAATTAAAGTAGCTTTCCTTTGCAAAAGATTAAAGTAGAGATTAAGAAATACTTTGTTACAGGTGACTTGGGTTCTGCCCCCATGATGAGAACAGTAGTTCGATTGTGGCTTCATGAATGCTCACGAGTGTTCCATGATAGACTCACATCAGATCAGGACAGACACTGGTTCTCACGAACATTGCATGACCAGTTAAAAAAGCATTTCTGCACTGGTAAATTAGTGTCCAATTGAGTCCATAAAGAGAAACAATTATATAGTTGTTTTTATAGTTTTTAAATGTATCACAAACCAGTGCTAATAAACTAGACATTTCAATATTTGATACTAAACCATGAGTGTTTAAGAAGAAGCATTGTTATTTGAAGCATTAAATAAAATTGTTTTTGTCAGTTTAAAAACAATGATGTTAAAAATAAATTTTGTAATTTTACTCTCTGTTATGACATAATAAGCAAGTTGGCCCTTTAGGCAAAGAGCACCGACCACCATCTCCCGGGATTGAAAAAGTACGAATCATAAAAACCCCAGTGCCATCAGGGGGAGCAACACCCCTACCATCAACCCCTCACTCATCTGGAAGCACGGATCTTATTCCATCTTCATCACTAGGGGGCGACGACACAGACACTTTTGTAAGTTATAAAATTCATAATACTTATTTACAATGTAAAATCGATTGTTTGCAAATATCCCGGCCTTTTTTTATGTTCATATTTAGTATTGTATGTCATTGATTAAAGAACACAAACAGTCAAAAATATTTTATTGTTTCAAAAATAAATATTTTATTGTTTTTTACAGTGGTGAAATTTTACAAAATATACTGACTTTGTATCTTAGCCATTATGGTGATTGAAGTAAGTAAGTTTTAAGTTTTTTTTTCTGGCAGAAGTTTTTTAATCAACTTTTCAACAAATAGTGCAGGCTTTTTAATTGGGTTTACACTTCGTGATACAGCTTCAAAGCAGCCCAGAAACTGGAAACCTGCAAGAAGGGTATGAGGCTGACCGGAGCACTGACTCTGAGAGTTTCGTTTCTCCCAAGTTGACTGAAGTGGTTGTAAAGGTCACAGAGGTATGAGAAAATCACAAATGCAGAGATTCCATTTATGGACAACATTCGCCTTGTTACATTTTATATCTATTGGCTGTTGTTGGTGGTCATGTCACAGCTGGGCACAGTCAAACAAAAAAATCGTTGATGTAGGTTAAAGGCTCAATCAATAAAGTTGGTCCCCCACAATTATAACATTGACTTTATTGTACCGTATGCAAGACAGACATTTATATTCAATCCATATCAACAGTATAAATACCTTTGCTAACTAAAAATAAATGCAAGGCCGAACTTGATACTTTTCATGGTTTTTCCTTGATAGATTGAGGAACCAATGGTAACCAGCACTAGCGGAGAATCAACTTCCACTTCTGTCAACAAAGAGTCAGATTTCTATGAAACTGATGGCACAGCTTCACAAGTTTCTAAAAATGAAACTAGCACATCCTCAAATACTGTAAAAGGTAGCAATCTTTTAAAGTTTAATTTCAGTTGCCAAATTGGTAGCACACTTTTTGACCTATTTATTATTTTTCAATGTAACTGGATTGGGTTGTGTATATAAGACAATATTTTTTTGCATCAAAAACTACGTGACTAATAATTTTGAATCATAATTGTCCACCAACCTAAAATTGTAACCAAAATATTTGCAATTGAGCATGCCATTTTTCACAATTTGAAGGATCATTTTGAAGTGTTTTGAAAATACAAAAGTTAAGATTTTTCCGCAGAACTTTATGTCAGGATACCATCAGCTTCATCGCTACAAGACACATCTTTTGAAGACGCAATAAGTGAAACCACAACGACACAGATGAGAAATGAAACGAGCACAATCTCAGATGATTATGAATCTCGACCAGAAACTGCTTTAACACAGGATGAAGATGCCAAGTCAACTATGACAGGATATACAACAGAAATTGAAACAGGTTTAGTTGGTCATTTAATATGATATTTCTCTTCTGTTTCTGCTTGTAGAAATCAATTTTGTTTGTTCTCTTGTTGTATGTTCGGAAATAACTTACTGGCTTTAAGCCATGTCAATGTACAACTTGTGTAATATTACTTCTAGTGCACACCTTTTGTTTGTGGATTTATTATTAACACTTTTTTGTTTTTAGCAACAGGAAGCATTGTTTCACTGGATGATTCAAGTGAATCAGAATCATCTACAGAAATCGCGACAGCTCAGCAGGAACTGAAACAATCACAACAATTAAGATTTAAAGGTTTGAATACGATAAAAATCTCAAAGTTTATTTTCCCCAATCGAGTTCCTTTTTAAAAATAGACTTTATGAAAGCCATAATAACAAGTATGTTTTCAAATACATTTTCTCAGCATTGTTGAGAAAAGGTTCAGAAACTGTCTGGGCACCATTTTTTTTAATTTATGGGATTTGAAAAAAGTAATAAGATACATTTCCTGATTAAAAAAATTAATCATTTACTCACAAACTCATTTTAATGCAGAAACTGAGACACCACACCCTTCTGGCCTAGCAGATGAAACTGACAAAAAGCCAACTCGACCCCAACATGGAGGTGGGCCAAAAGTGTCAAGGCCTGGTGGAGCAAAGCTTGGTGTGACCTTCGTTCCTGGACTAATCGATGATGCAGATGTTGATGTAAATGCGGCAGGCCCTTTGGTTAATCTTAACCAGGTACACACAACTCAACTATATTGAAACCTTACAGAGATGAAACCAATAAGTTTTTTTAATCATTTTTATATTACTTTGTGTATATTTTGCCAATTTTACAGTTGGAGAAAAACATTAAATGCGATCTGACTCTTGTATTTAATTTTTCAGATTCTTGATGAGAATGAAGAGAGCACCGCTGTGCTTTTCACACATGGAATTCTCTCCACTGCACTAGGTCAGAAACGTTCAGATACTTACACAGAAAGCAATGAAGAACAGCTTAGCAGCGCCCTCAAACTGTGCCTGGAACAGTACAACAAAAGTATGTGGCAAAATACTTTTATGCAAATTTGTTTGAAAAAAGAAAAACGGCTCCCCAGATATCAAAATTGTTACTTGTGATAGTATTCGTGGGTTTTCAGGTTTTCATCCAGCAAAATTTTTTTTCTAGATATTTACAAAGAAAAATGATTCTACCCTAATTTCAAACATTACACAAACAAATCTTTGTACATTTTAAAGGTGCAAAATTCACTGAGGAACGCATGGAAATGGTATTCTTTGGACAAGCTGTCCGGCACATTGCCCGTCTGTCTCGTGCACTCTGGATGAAACAAGGTGGTCACGCTTTATTGCTCTCATCCACAGCTTTCTCTGGCCGACGCTCAATTGTCCAACTTCTGTCCTATTTGTGCAATGCCAGTGTATTTTCTGTGGCAAAAAATGGATTCACCACAGATGACACAACAATTCTTTTCAAAGAAGAACTGAGAAAGTGGGTTGCAAGTTTGATTACATTTACCCACTTGGTTGCTTTTTCAGTTAAATATGTTTCCAGATAAATCTATAGTATTTTTATTGATGACTATTTTAATGTTGCAGTGTTTCTAAATCACCATACACTAAGAAAAATGTGGTTCGATTTTAATATAACATTGAAACTATGTTCTAG
>QXVZ01019425.1:22335-58345 GCA_008931825.1 Phallusia fumigata | reverse complement strand
TCAAAAATAATTCGACAGTGAAAATTCGCACCAATGGGTATCTGGAAGGGCAAATCTGTTCACAACAACACAAAATGTTTGCTCAATATCATAAAAAATAAACATATGGAAAATTTAATGTAATGGAAACTAATTAGGACGTTAAGATGCTCCATTCATGAGGTTAAGTGGCGAATTTTGGCTTTGCAAGTTTAAAATATGCCTATAGATTTTTACAGCTGGTCCCAGCTTCAGGGAAAGTCCGGAGATAACATCAGTTCTTCGTAGTAGGAGCAAAGCCCGTCCATCAATTTCCTCCTTGACAAACACTGAAGCATGTTTGCTAAACCCAAGGCTGCCAAAATATGAAGCAACTTCTGTGCTTGTCCAGTGAACAAAGTTGCTGCCTTCCAGAGAATTGTCATCAGCAATTCCGTTGGTAAATCTAGATCCATTTTTTGGACTGTCAAGTACATCACCATTAAAACTCTTGTGTTTAGAATGTTGATGATTTTCTGAAGTTGAAGCTTTGAATTCTGATTTTGTTGCTAAAAAAATAATGGAAATTAAAAAGCAAAAGGCAACTTGCATTAAGAAGAAATAGCAGATAAACTTTAAAACTAGAGATGACTTTTGCCGTGCTGCCATTCCACATACACTATCACTCAATTTATAGAGAATAAATATCTTTACTACATTATTTTACTTCAGGTCCCATAGTTACCTAAGTTTTTAATGGCATGATTGCTGTGTTTTGCCCTATAGCCCCAATGGTTACCCCACCAGCCCCAGAAGTCATGCCGGTGTGGTGTAAAATAATGCATCAGTCTAGATACATGACCAAATTGTAGTAGATATTTTAAATAAGTTATTGTAATAACTATAATCTGTTAAGTTCGTGATTATAAAAATAACTACGAAAACCCAATCACACACCACTGTGGCCTAATCTACGAACCTTGGGCCTAGCAGGTCACAGTTTGGGATACCACGGTTAAACTCAGAAATATACCATAATGTCATGTTTCCCAAACTGCTCATATTCCATCAAGTTCTGACATTTTTAATAACTTGACCCAGCTTAGGCGGCTAACAGGGTAATTGCTTTTACTGTAAGGTCAAAGAAATAAACTGATACATCACGGCGGCATGATTTCTGGGGCTGGTGGGGCAACCATTGGGGCTATAGGGCAAAATACAGCAATTAATGCATCACAATAACATGTTACATATACTGTCTAAATTTCAGCTAGCAGAATAACTGCTCGGGCAATAGGGCAAAACACATCAATTGTTGCACCACAATGATGTTATACAAACTGTTTAAATTTACCCAATTCCAACGTTGTTTAGTAATTTGACCCATTTTAGGGGGCTAGCCGGGTAGTGAGCTAACTGCTGAGCCTATGGGGAAAACACATCAATTATTGCACTACAATGACATTACAAACTGACCAAATCTCAATAACATTACAAACTGACCAAATCTCAATCGATTTGGAGATGTTTAGTAATTTGACGCATTTTAGGGGGCTAGCGGGGTAACAACTGGGGCTATGGAGGTAAACTAAACTGGTGACACACTGCCTTGGCCAAGGGATAATTGTGGTACCTGGTAAATGTGGTGTGGTTGTATTATCTTCAAGGCATGATGCACACACCCAGTTTCCATCGGGCTTGACTGTTACCATCGGGTAATGGCAACTCATGTGGTATGCTTTGTCACAGGCGTCACAGAACAAAATACTGTCACCATCTTCAGCAGAGGAACAAACTGCACAGGTCTTGCACTCAATACATTGCCAAGAATATGTCAATGCTTTCTGGGCCAGTGACTTTGAATATCTTTTGCAAAAGAAATTATTAAAACACATTGAGTACATACCCTTAGAAGCAGCATTTATATCTAAAACTTTTGCATTTAACAAACAAAATAGAACCCTTTTTTCTGTATTTGGATTTTGTTGATTTAATCAGATCTAAAGTCTTTTGATTAGCTTGCCATTTTAAGATTGCAATTATATGTTTATAATTTTACAAGTTGAATTGCACGCACTTCATGCAACTAGGGTGAGCTTTGGCAGCACAGTCAACACAAAATAGCATTTTTTCAAATAATCCATCTCGGTTCCTGCTTTCTTCTCCAAGGCAGAAGTCGCATATGACAGGAGTCCTGCAACTAACCAAAATATAATGCTTAGGATGTCAAACCCCATAAGGACATGAGTATTAAGATGTTGCTGTTTGTTTTGTACTTATATGAGTGTCAAATTAGAAAGCATCTATGGTTGACACAAACCAATAGAAAAATTAGGCAAGATACACATACCAAGGTCCAGGCGCTAGTCTGCATGAATTTACAAAGGGTACAAATCAACAAAACCAACCTTGTTTCCTGGGCTGTATTGGGTTCAGAAGTAACCTCTGTAACATTCATCTGTGAGTGATGGTACTCTTTAGGTTTTTTTGAGGTAGTTCCCGATGAATTGCAGGAAAAGGCCAGTCGTTTAAGTGCGCACTTCTTACTGTGTACCATTGGTGATGAATTGTTTAAATATGTAAGTGTTCAAAAGAAAGTTCAATCTATGTTGGATACACTAAGTTTTGCTTCTCCTTTGCCTATTAACATCCATTTAAGTACTTGGTACTTAAGGCAGTAGGCAGCAGACTTTAAAATTTCACCACACTGCAATATAAAAAAATGTTTTTCCCCAATAGATTTGTAAAAATATGTGTAGACACAGCGATTACGACATGGTGTCTGTATTTTATATAAGGAAAAAATGCATGCGGCAAAAAACATTTCCTAAACTAATTACTTTCCGTAACACCAAAGACTGAGGATAAGCCTTAACTGCAAAATACATCTTTTGGTACCGCCTTTCTCTGGGATTCGTGTTGTCTGTTTGTGTTTCCTGACCAAAAAAACATTACTCCCAACTCAGTGAAACCTCATGGATTAACTTAATTAAGTCGCTAGCTTGCAAAATACAAATAAAACTGATACAACCGAACTGTATTGACACAGGAGCAGAAGGTATTATGTCCACTGCGAACCAATTTTGAGCATAACGCATTCAGGTTCGAGCGTTGGTCAGCCTACGGAGGATAAGAATGAAACAAACAAATAGAAACAAGATTCTAGAAATCAGCTTCATGTGAAACACCTTGCAAACCACTGAGCTACAAGCCCAACATGTACCATCGGCGGAGCTTTTAAGCCTAACATTGTCTTATGTCCACACGAACTCGTACTTTTTCACACCGATTTGTACGGCTATATGTAATGGCGGCCGTGCATTGATAGAAACTTTTTAGCTGGATAAACAGACATGTAGACCTAAAGAACAAGGGAGTCACTAAAAAAATGATATTTTGTTAAATGAGATAGCTATTACCCGATCACACCCATTCTCTTTTAAATAATAAAAACTAACAGACCTAGCTGGCGTCCCACGTAGTCGTCGAGAACGCGTTAGCTTCGTTCCAGTTTTTTTAGGCACGGTGGCGACCACCTCTGATTTTTAGTTCTTTTCATGTTTCTAGTTCTTGATTTTCTGTGGGTAGGCTGATATTTGCATAAAACCGGAAGATCATTAGAAGTTTGTTTGCTTTAAAACAATGTAATCGACAAGGTGACAAAACTACGTGATGCACACAAATAGTATAAAGCAGGGGTGTTTTGGCTCTCAGATAGGGTTGCCAACTCTGTTAAGCTACAATAAAGGACTTAAAATCTTGATTGATATTTTATTACGTTTCGAAAACAAACTTCAATTAATACTTCGATCTGATGATGACATAAAATATTGGCACTACTATTACAAGTTTTCTCACATTAATTTCTTTCATAACAAATTACTGCTCGATTTTGAGAAGGGCCTCATCACTACCTTGTTGTATATTACGCTAAATTTGTTTTGGTCCTTCGAGTCTCAGCTTAGAAATTTAACCACAAGTCAAAACGATTTTAAAATAAAGGACAAATAGTGTTATTTTAAATCTAAATAAAGGACAAGGACAAATAGAGCAGAATAAAGGACTGTCCTTTGAAATAAAGGACGGTTGGCAACCCTACTCTCAGACCAGATTTTTTTTAAATTTGACCGCCGGGTCATGTAGGTGTGAACAAGAACTACCAGACAAATCGCACTAGCTTTAAACTCTAGGCCAGGGGTGTCCAAAGTGCGGCCCACGACGGCATTGCACGTGACCCGCGGTTGTTGTTTCAAAAGCGACTTTTAGTTGTGACTTCACGCAAAAGTGATGCGGCCGACAACAGTTGCCTTTTGACCAGCCGCCACAGGTGCCCCCATATATGTGCAACTCCAAATGTAAACTAATAAATTCCAAACATAAATTTTGGCTATGATAAGTTTTTGTGGTGCCCCCCTTCACTTGATACCCTAACTAAGCACATGCTTATATATTGCTTAATGGTTAATCCAGCCCTGAAGCCATTGCTTAGTAAAGTATTCACGAGGCAAGGTAAACACTAAAACATAATGAATCATTGGATACACCGAACATGATACAGATCTTGCAGTGGAAACGTTCAGTCACAGGACAAGAAGTGTCGAACAACCGCAGACGGGGCGCCTCGATCGTTACCGTAACCATACTTATCTGGAGGTTTGGCTTTTTAGATGACAAAATATTGATTATTTTGTTCTTAATGTCTAATTAGTTTCGAAAATCCTAATTGTGCCATGGCTGCACCAAAGAAAACATATCGCCGCGCGCCTAGTGAGCTTCAAGTCTCCAGATAGCCTACCTCAGGTGGCGATGCGTTACCGATATCTTCGCCGTCATTGGCTATGGTATTTTAGCGCTTTTAGTGATATTTATCCTGAGGAAGACGATCTGTGCAAGACGTCGAAACGCCGGTACAAAAACATTTATAGAGCCTTCATAAAATTATCCTAGTTCGGTTTTACCCGGCAAATTTTCCCAAATGTCAATTTTTTACCCAATACTTCAAAGAATTATATCAAAGAAATAACGTCCCGGTAAGATGCTAGGGTAAAAAACACTAAGTTGTTTTATATTGTGTTGTCATAAAACTTGCAAGTCATCAAACACGCGTATAACAAAATAATCGCTTCTTGGTCGATGATTTAGGCTGGAGATACTTCTGACTCTTTACGAAGAAGGAAAGCAGGTAAGCCAGCGACGATAAACAAAATGCCACTGACAAGGCTAAGAACCCAGGAGACGCCAGTCTTGGTGCCTTTCATGCCACTGTCAAGGTAGTTTCCAACAATTTTGGCACTGTAAAAAGCCGTAAAACCGATTACTACGGCACCTGAAAAACAATTAAATTTTTAGTTACTTTTTGGAAACAACAGTTAGAAAAATATCAAGACATGGGTCTTATAGCCTCTGCAATTCACGGGCGTTTATTTAAATTAGGTAAGAGGTGAAACGTTTCGTAATGAGGGGCAATTTTATTCAGGTATGCCGCGGCCCGTCGTTTTTTTCCGAAGTTTTGTAGGCAAAAAAATAAAACGCAAATACACGGCTATAAAACGGTCTTTTTAGCCTTGTGTAATTTGTGTTGCATCAGTACAATATACCCTTCCTTTTTACCGGCAAATACAGTTCCATGCGAATCTTTTGCGTACAGTCGCAAATCGCCTCAACCAAACTTTAGCGGGCCATATGTAACACAGGCGCGGGCCACGTGAAATGCCGTCGTGGGGCGCATATAGTCCGCGGGCCGCACTTTGGAAACCCCTGCATTAGGTCGTTTATTACGTGTCCTGCCATATAAGATGGCAACCCCAAGTTTTGCTTTTGGACATTTTATAACAACACAAGAAAAAGGTGCACGGTCTATTATACCGACTTCTGCGCAAGAAAAATAACAGTTGCTTACCAACAAAAACTAAAAGTGCTCCCACAACAATTCCGTTAAAGGGTTGACCCCTAGACTCCGGTTTGACCGTCATAAAAAGAATCAAGGCAAGTGGTATCACACTCACGACCAAAGCGCCGATCAGAACACCACCGAAAAATCCTTGGGATCCCTACAAACATTCAATATCATATACCTGAGTTCAAGCTGTGCCGCTTAAATGTTTATTCAGAAAAATAACAGTTTTATCGAGGGCCTGATACCTGGATACTAACCCTGCACCAACGCCTATTGTGAAGGCAATGATTTTAATATACCGTAACGGCTTGGGAAAGACCATCCGCGTTGCACATAAAAGTCTTAGCTAGAATACCCATTGATGTCGGTGTAGTTGGGTTGGGATTAACATAATCTGGATCACACATGTCATTATCTGCAACAATACAACACAGCTAATTAATCCATAGTACAACAGAATTAAAAAAATCTTTTAAGTAAACCTATGCAACAATCCTAAAAACCTGTCTGCTATAGTCATAGCTTTAACCTGTATTTTCAATTTTTGGCGTAAAACGTTTTGAAAGGAAAGGGTTACACCACCCTTGGCCTATTGGTGCGGAGAAGCTATTATGTGACGCAAGCTACACGCGCTTGTTGCACGCTATGTATATTTTCGAATTTGGTACAAATAAGGATATTTTATGCAATATCAAAGAATATTGAATGCATGCAAATCCAGATCTAAATTGCCGTTTACATCGGGTTATAGGAACCGATATTATATTATCAACTACTGCGTCCGCAAATGCGCAATTCGTCTGTCCTTTACTGATACCACTGGTATTCACACGCGTAACAGCGCCGATACAGCGCTAATACTTTAACGTGGAAATTAAATCAAAAGGGCGTAACAAGTAAAACGAGTATTTTTCGTGTAAACATTTTTGTGTTCAATTTGTTTTTTCTTAACTTTTGCACGTTTTTATAAGATCACGCATCTGACCATGGTTAGACACCTTCGGTAACAGAATCAAAGGTAAGCACGAAAACGGTCATTTGTTATCATAAATACGCTGGCCGAAAAACTTAATGACGACATGCCGTTATTGTTGTTTTGTTACTTGCAATAATGTATGCCATTCTGCCAAAATAATAACATAAGATTTGGCTTCGATATTCTGGATTCGAAACGACTATCATAGATTAACCAGCTGTTTTGCTTGAACATCCCTGGTTAGAAATTAGAAATTTAAAATGGAATTTTCATACTGGCCAAAAGGTATTTCTTTGGTCCATCGCATTCCCACTCCTTTAGAATGTAGTGAAAGACACACATCGTATAAAATCCGGCATGTTGATCCAATTTTTTCATTGGCTCCATCGCGTTTTTAGTCGCGTTTAGTCCTATCAATTTTCCCATAGACATTTGAAGAACTCTTATGGGATCTGCGAAGAAATATTTTTATGTTTGAGATCTTGGTAAATAAAAAACTCAAGTGCTGTACCAGGTGGTGGCGTGGAACTTCCGTTGGCCGGGACTGAAGCTGGAGTACCTTCAAATAATAAAAACGGTTAGAAATGTATAGAAGCAGTAGCGATTTATGTGGCACTACTAGATTGATATGTAACAAAAGTCCACCATCTTTGTTTTAATTCGTTTTCAACAAAAATTACTGTTTGCATGCTTGATTAAAATAGAAATGTTACCTCTCGGTAAGGACATTAGTGCAAACAATTGCGTTCTCATCATGTCGAAATTAGCTTGAAACCCAGGCCAATTTGTTTCCAATTGCTTTAGTGTCATGGACGATTTTGCTTGAAGCTTCTGATCAGTTTTTTCAACAGACGCGGTTCCCGGTATAAAAATCCAATGGTTGGTTCCAAGTCCAGAACCTAAAAGGGCAATGGCAATAACCCCAAGAAGAACAACCAAGTATCCCAAAACACCGGGATTTGCAGCGTTCGGCATGGTTTTGAATCGATGTAAAGCTTTCTTTCGCCACAACTTGAATCGGACTAATAGCTTTTGTTGCCAACAACTTACTTTGTGTTGATTTTGACAATGCACTATTGTTGTGACTTTCTGACGTTTAAAGAGATATAGTGACGTAAAATTTGCAGTCATCTCATTGGTTGTTCAGTGAGGTGTATTGTATTGTACATGATATCATACTGTCAAATTTTTAATTGTGCTTTAATTCTGAAAGATGTATGATAGCGGTAAGATTTCTACTTGTGCAAATCCTCATTACATATAAGACAGTGGTGACAGTAAGCGAACAGTTCACCGTTCCGGGAAAAGAATTATTTCCTGTACGGCGTTCGGCTATAAGTCTCAACGCAAAGGTGTCGCAAGTATCGACAATATCATAAATCTATTATAAAATCCCTTGTTAATCTTAAATATATCTTGATAATCTTTAAAATAGTTTGTCTTTGTGTTGTTTTTATTGTTACGTAGCCTGCAGTTGTTTTTATTTGTGAGACGTAATAATGACCCGTCTTGCGTAGCTCAATTATCAGTTAACTATGTTCGCTTTTGTGCAGTAAATGTTTTACACTCACCGATATCTAGTAAATCAAGGTTGATGTATCACAGCAAATGCTGTGAATACTACCCTGTGTTTCGTACCTTACCTTTACTGGGATTTGTGATAACTGAAGTGCTCTTCAAGACAAGGCGATTGTGGTGAAGAAAGTTCCAACTAAAAATATGCCCAAACATGACTTGAATTAAGCCGACCTTAGACGACACTGACATTGATAAACAACCCAAATCAAGCAGACGGTTATAGTGCCATTATGGTCAAAAAGAATCGAAAAACTAGTACTGCTGTAGCCATGTGCGCCGGCAGAAAATTTTTCAGGAGGCGGCAAACATTAATGCATACATACTTTTTCATTCATGAGGTTTTTCCACGGAACTTTCATAAATCAAAAAGTACATTTTTCGGATTACCGGTGGAGGCAAGTGCCCCCTCTTGTCCCTACGTGGCAGCGCCCATGGCTGTAGCACAAATCTCAAAAACAATACAAACAGTTGTCACGCGACTTTTCAGGCCGCCGATAAAACCCAGTAGGCAAGTTTGACCATTTGAGCCTCGAAATCCGTGCGAATTTATCTGACGTGAGACTCCACAGATGAGGCGATAGTTTCTTAACACTGCAGAAATTAATAGGCACTAAACAACTGTAATGTGTGGCTCCACAAATGTAGGTGCAAATTAGATTTTTAAGACGCTGCCACCCATGTAGGTAGAAATGCAACCGATATGTGCTATCATAAGATGCTTATGTACTTGACTGCTGCGTCAAACTCCCCGGAGGTGAAACTCCTAACCATGCTTTATTTCGTTTGTCCCATTGTCGGTTAATCATCATTACAGCCTAAGGATGTTTTCCAGTATGGATAGCTTTTTCCAAACAGAATGTCAGGGAAAGCCACAACAGTCATTACCAACTAATGTACACTTAAATATCAACATAAAAATTATTCCTCATTTGTTTCCTCACATATACCGTTATGACATAGCTCTGTAAACTTATGCGCCGAACTTCAAACTATGCCGCCATGCTAATCAATCGTTACTAAAGGACGTCTTTGGGACAACGCCCACTAGGGGTCAGCCCTATCCGGTCGCTGTTACCTGAAATAAGTCAGTAGTACAGTTCACTGTTTGCTCTTTCGCGGTTCAAGTCTTCTCTAATGTGTGAACAAATTAATTACTATCTTGCTTACCGAAACTTTATGCAGACTCTATGAACGAATTTACCGTTTGTAGTTGGTAAAATTTAGATTGCCACAAGTTGCGCAAGAAAAGTGGCTTCATGTACGTATTACGTTACATCTACATGCGGTTTCAAACGTTTACCACATGTTTATCTGTGTTGAAGGACGGCTGTGCTGGCGCGTTCGCAGCTTGGTCGAATGGTCTGAGGCACTCCACCAATGTGCAAACTTAATGAAAAAAGCTGATGGGGATTCGCCCTCGGTTCTGCGTTCGAACCCCGAAGAAAAAATTAAGATAAACGACATGAAGACGCACAAATAAAATGCGCAAAGCGACAAAAGGCACATCATATAATGTTAAGGTGTGCAGAAAGAGAAGACCAAATATTCAAAACGGTTTAAAAGTTGCACTAAGTTCAAACGATTCTGTGCATGTTACAGGCCCCTCAAAATATCAAAGAAATCATTGCTTAATAACTTAATCGAGCGAATTTAAATATTTGTGTACCTGTTTGTTGTTGTAATCAGATCAATGGAATCTTTACATTCCACACAGTGGATGTTTCAAACTGTGTTTTTCTGAAGAAATTCGCTTTAAGATTTTTTAATGTAGTACTTTCCCACCTATAACCTTTTCGCCCTTCCGAAGATACCTTGCGCTTCGACTAATCCGTTTCACAATTAAATGCAATCGGCAAGTGGCGCTAGTGCACAAGCATTTTCATGCAGCTCGTTAGTTCAGTGACGTGTTTGTGAAAAAAACGAGTTACCTAATCGTAACTCAGTGGTTGTGTGAGACTGAGAGCGGCGCTGTCAAGTGTACTGTGAAACTGTGTTTCGTATTTTTAGAGTAATGGTGGTACAAGGGTGCAAATGTTGCACGGTAGTTGATGTGAAATTTCATGTTTATTTATTCCTACTTAAGATAACATAAACCTACTTTCCAAAGTTGTGTTTTTTTTAAGATTACTGATATTTTTCTCTTTCAGTTTAATTTTTGCTCACAGCACGCATTTCTCTTGTGTATGTACGTTATAGTTAATATTATATAAGTTGCTTGATGTATTAAAGAGTTTCTTGGCACCCCCCTTTTAGTTCTTTTCTGTTTTATTTGTGTTTCTGTAGTGTGTTATGAATGCCATTCAGCTTGAGTTTGTTCGAATTATGCCATTGCAAGCATTGCAAAGGTGCTGCATCTCCACGCAAACTTCCACAAATGATGACTTAAAACAACCTAAAAGGTTTTATCCTGAGGCACCAAAACCAAGTCAGGCTGACATTTCCACAATCCAAAATTTTATCTCATCTTGCCAAAACATGATGGTTTTGTCAGGTGCTGGACTTTCCACTGAGTCAGGTGTACCTGACTATCGATCCAAAGATGTAGGNGCAGCGCCCATGGCTGTAGCACAAATCTCAAAAACAATACAAACAGTTGTCACGCGACTTTTCAGGCCGCCGATAAAACCCAGTAGGCAAGTTTGACCATTTGAGCCTCGAAATCCGTGCGAATTTATCTGACGTGAGACTCCACAGATGAGGCGATAGTTTCTTAACACTGCAGAAATTAATAGGCACTAAACAACTGTAATGTGTGGCTCCACAAATGTAGGTGCAAATTAGATTTTTAAGACGCTGCCACCCATGTAGGTAGAAATGCAACCGATATGTGCTATCATAAGATGCTTATGTACTTGACTGCTGCGTCAAACTCCCCGGAGGTGAAACTCCTAACCATGCTTTATTTCGTTTGTCCCATTGTCGGTTAATCATCATTACAGCCTAAGGATGTTTTCCAGTATGGATAGCTTTTTCCAAACAGAATGTCAGGGAAAGCCACAACAGTCATTACCAACTAATGTACACTTAAATATCAACATAAAAATTATTCCTCATTTGTTTCCTCACATATACCGTTATGACATAGCTCTGTAAACTTATGCGCCGAACTTCAAACTATGCCGCCATGCTAATCAATCGTTACTAAAGGACGTCTTTGGGACAACGCCCACTAGGGGTCAGCCCTGTCCGGTCGCTGTTACCTTAAATAAGTCAGTAGTACAGTTCACTGTTTGCTCTTTCGCGGCTCAAGTCTTCTCTAATGTGTGAACAAATTAATTACTATCTTGCTTACCGAAACTTTATGCAGACTCTATGAACGAATTTACCGTTTGTAGTTGGTAAAATTTAGATTGCCACAAGTTGCGCAAGAAAAGTGGCTTCATGTACGTATTACGTGATATCTACATGCGGTTTCAAGCGTTTACCGCATGTTTATCTGTGTTGAAGGACGGCTGTGCTGGCGTGTTCGCCGCTTGGTCGAATGGTCTGCGAGGCACTCCACCAATGTGCAAACTTAATGAAAAAAGCTGATGGGGATTCGCCCTCGGTTCTGCGTGCAAACCCCGAAGAAAAAAATTAAGATAAACGACATGAAGACGCACAAATAAAATGCGCAAAGCGACAAAGGCACATCATATAATGTTAAGGTGTGCAGAAAGAGAAGACCAAATATTCAAAACGATTTAAAAGTTGCACTAAGTTCAAACGATTCTGTGCATGTTACAGGCCCCTCAAAATATCAAAGAAATCATTGCTTAACTTAATCGAGCGAGTTTAAATATTTGTGAGTGCAGTGTACCTGTTTCTTGGTGTAAGCAGATCAATGGAATCTTTACATTCCACACAGTGGAAGTTTCAAACTGTGTTTTTCTGAAGAAATTCGCTTTAAGATTTTTTAATGTAGTACTTCCCCACCTATAACCTGCGTGAATAATTTTTCGCCTTCCGAAAATACCTTGCGCTTCGACTAATCCGTTGCACAATTAAATGTAATCGGCAAGTGGCGCTAGTGCACAAGCATTTTCATGCAGCTCATTAGTTTAGTGACGTGTTTGTGAAAAAAAACGAGTTACCTAATCGTAACTCAGTGGTTGTGTGAGACACAGAGCGGCGATGTCAAGTGTACTGTGAAACTGTGTTTCGTGTTTTTGGAGTAATGGTGGCACAAGGGTGCAAATGTTGCACGGTAGTTGACGCGAAATTTCATGTTTATTTATTCCTACTTAAGATAGGAATAAACCTACTTTCCCAAGTTGTGTTTTTTTTAAGATTACTGATATTTTTCTCTTTCAGTTTAATTTTTGTTCACAGCTCGCATTTCTCTTGTGTCTGTACATTATAGTAAATATTATATAAGTTGCTTGACCCCCTTTTAGTTCTTTTTTGTTTTATTTGTGTTTCTGTAGTGTGTTATGAATGCCATTCAGCTTGAGTTTGTTCGAATTATGCCATTGCAAGCATTGCAAAGGTGCTGCATCTCCACGCAAACTTCCACAAATGATGACTTAAAACAAACTAAAAGGTTTTATCCTGAGGCACCAAAACCAAGTCAGGCTGACATTTCCACAATCCAAAATTTTATCTCATCTTGCCAAAACATGATGGTTTTGTCAGGTGCTGGACTTTCCACTGAGTCAGGTGTACCTGACTATCGATCCAAAGATGTAGGGTTGTATGACCGCATGAATCACAAACCAATGGAACATCATGAGTTTGTACGAAGTGCTATAAGTCGTAAAAAATATTGGGCACGGAATTACATTGGATGGAAACGTCTCTCATCTTTGGCACCAAATATTGCTCATAAAAAACTCAGTCAGCTGGAAAGGGATGGCAAAGTGAGTTGGCATGTAACACAAAATGTTGATAACCTGTGTTCACAAGCAGGTTCAAAAAAGCTCACTGAACTACATGGGTGCATTGAAAGAGTAATCTGTTTAGGCTGCAAGAATATGTCTACTCGCAAGGAGCTTCAGGAAAGATTTGCTAAAATTAACCACACCTGGTCAGCCAATGTGTTGGGGTTTGGACCAGATGCAGATGTCTTCATAAAAGATGAAGATGTAGTCCACTTTAATGTACCGCCTTGCTTAAAATGTGGTGGAGTTTTAAAACCAGATGTCACATTTTTTGGGGACAATGTGCCTGGTCAAGTTGTTGATTTTGTGTATGACAAAGTACAAAGAAGTGATGGTTTGTTGGTTGTAGGTTCATCACTACAGGTGTGGTCAGGGTATAGATTTGTCTCTCGAGCATCTCAGTGTAATATTCCCATCGCTGTTATTAATGTAGGCCCCACAAGGGCCGATAACCTTGTAACTACAAAAGTGAATGCTTTGTGCACACAAATTTTAAAGCATATTTGATGAACAATATTTTGTGCAACATCTGGTATTTTTGCATCAAACAACACTGTGAGATTTTCTGTTACTAAATGATGTAAAAGACATCTGTGCCATGTCATTACAGGTGAATGTGGTAGCTGTGTAATGTAAAAGAGATTGTTAGTTAGATTTTAGTGAATATAACTATCAGAATGGAGGAGACAACAACTGCCAACAACAATAATTGTGTTGTAGTGGAAATGCCAAAGCTAGAAAATGACAGCATACCTCAAGTCAAAATAACTCAAGTAAGTCTTCACAACTTGATGTTAAACTGTTCCTGCATGTTTTTGTGTGTGTTTTATTGGGTTATTTGTCATTTTAAAGGTGACAAAGTTAAAGGGCGAGGAGACAGAGATTGTTGTAAGTAGTGGAGGAGAAGATGAAGAGGTATGTTTACTGGGTGTACAATGTCAGTGCTTCTTTTAAGTTATTTGTGTTTTTTAGTCTCTGCAATAATGTCAGATCAAACTAATAACTGTTTTAACTGAGGTAGTGTGATACTTTTATAGGTTATTTAATAAACATTTACTACGAAATTTAAATTTTTGTGGTCATATTTGGCCATGTAACATAAAATGTAGTATCAGGGATTTCGGTTTTGATCAAAAAGAGTGTTCGTTTTTTTCCTAAGATAATCAATTGATAATGCCTATTTTTAAGTGTTTAAAGGTGTTACCATTGTTGTAAACCAGTGGTAAATGAAGCTTTAAAAATCAAAATAATGCAAAGTAGTGGGTTTATCAAGTTTCAAATTGACATAAAGGTCATTACTAGTGTAAAATTTGATCTTCACAAATATGATTCCCTATTTTCAAATTTGCTGTGCATTTTATCAATTTTTCCAGATTCTCCTCTTTATTATGGTGTTGTTGTCAAAAGGTAACAAGACATAGCTCAAAATGACTAGAGGAAATGACAAAATTGTGATGCATTTATAGTCAATTTGTGGTAAACAACTCTAGAGGTGCACACAGTGGCTCATATTTGTACACGTACATGGTACATGTTGTTCTCACAAAATTTTGATATTTGAATACTGATATTCATGGTCTTGCACTATGTATAGAATAATATTATTTGAACAAACGTAATACCGAAGCTGTTTAGGCAAAGGATTTCCAAGAAATATTAAAGGATGACCCAACATGGAGTCCGCCTCCTGTAGAACTTGAAACAAAAATGCGTGAACTTTTGGAACATTATTTCTCAGATGAAAATTTAATCAAAGTAAGATAGCAAAATGTTTTGAGTCAATTGTATGAAAATGGTTGCAATTTTGATGTATTGCAAAATCATCAAAGTTCTTTACACACTACACTTGCCCAGTGAAGTGTTTTGTATACCTAAAGGGTTTTCACCTCGTCAGGTGGAACGCAAATTAGAAATTGGTCTGTCAAGTTTGTCTGTTTATTTGATTTTTAAGTGGAATTTTTGTAGAGTGATAATGTTAAAATATTTGTTTTTGTCAGACTCTCAGTTCACATGCATGATTTAATTATTCAGGACAAGTTCTTGTTGAAGCATGTAAAGCGAAATCGACTGGGTTATGTGTCAGTAAAACTGCTAACCAGTTTTAAAAAGCTCAAAAATCTTTCACGATCTGATTGGAGAATAACTGCATACTGCATTGTGAAATCTACAGTTTTGGAACTAAACAGACCTGTGAGTACATGTTTTTACTGTTTTTAATGTTGTTGTGTATGTTTCTTGGTTAAATTTACTGTTTATATATTTATTGCCCTTCTATGCTCTGACCCTAAAATGCTAACACACTGTGTCATTTTAACGTGTCTGGTAAAAGCATTTCTTATTTGCAATACCCTGCCAAAAGCTGTTTAAAACTCTGCAATACAAGTAAAGTTTTAGTACAAAAGCTATGGGTTTTATTTATGTTTTATCACATGGTGAGAAAACAGATTGTTTATGAAATGTTAAATTAGCTTATGTCTTTGTTTCAATAGTTTTAATGTTGAAAATTATGCACAAATAAACATCATTAAAACAAATGCAGTTACAACAAATCCCAATACATTTTATGTGGCACAGGGTACCAAAGTTCGTCGAAGGGAACCTTTACCAGAAATTGACCTTCCCACAACGTCAATTAAAACTTTGTTGTACAAGTTACCGGAGGGCAGCGATGAGCCTACAATAGAGGGGGTAAGTGATCACAAGTGATGTCCTGATAATTCCATCACATCCACTTTTACACGTTGGCTAAACCACTTAAAATGCCGCTTATAATTACCAGATATTACAATTATGTAAGCTTCCATTGATAAAAGGTAACTTGTCCACCTTAATTATGTGTAACTGGCAGGAAGATGTAAACAGTACCAGTTTTTAGGAAACTTTTGATTTAATTATGTGGATGATGGCAATTAAATGTGGAAAGTGGTATGTTACCAGGGTAACTATGTGAAATCATTGTAAAAATGGTTTTATATTTTGTTTAGGCATTGTGAAATGGTCTCACTTTATATGTTAGCATTCAGTGTTTCTATCTATTCTGCATCCTACTAGGCTATTCCTATCCTATCTAACAGAATTCTGCACAAGATATATAGATATTTTAGTTGAAGGTAGCAACATAAGCATTCAAATGCTGATATTTGGGATAGAACATCTTTTGATTCAAAACTACAGTTGGAGATATGCCAGAATTGCTGTTGAACTCTCGACTGTGTCTGCTTTTTTGCAGGTTTCTGAACAGTTCAAAAGCTTTGGTGAGCTGACAACTGTCCGAATTATCCAACCAAACAAGGAGGTACCTGCTGACCTTCGTAATCATACAACTAAACACCCAGAGTTGGGAACCCACACCTGTGTTGTTATTGAATTTGAAAGCACCGATGCTGCACAGGTAACAAATGTTCAAGCATGTTTCGCAGTCACAACATTGGCTTATTTCACGCTTTTTAATTTCTGTCAAGCAAGGAGTCATATATTTTTTTTAAATGTCTAATGTGTTAATGCCCTTGTATGAAACTACTACAGAATGCATACAAGACATTGTCAAAGCTGGCCAGGGAGGAAAACAAACCAGAAATGTACAGTTTGCTTGGATCAGGTAGGAATCCAAGAAAACAAGCAGTGAAAGGAATAGGTAAACACCGTGATATGTTGGGATATGACAGCTCAGAAGACTCCTGTATGAGGTGAATATTACTTTCAGTTTAGGTTGCAATATTTTATGTTTGCCATCAATCTTAGCATACATGTGCATAATCTTATTCATGATAAATATTGTTGGAAGTAATGCTTTAGTTCCAAAGTATTTTTAACATTCTTAGCCGTATAATGGAAATCATGTCTGGAACATGTGGCACAAAAGTTCAAAATTTCCTTAAGGCATTTATCAAAAATTCATGCCCTACGTCATACTAAAAATTTATCATATTATTGGATTTCTGTTTCTCTGTCACCTTTTATTAAACCTTACACTGACACTGTTTCAAACACTCTCACAATGCACAAATATAAATTCCACTTGTTACAGTTCAAGAGAAAACAGCCCACTGATGGCTCGGAAATTTGTGAATGGACGAGGGGGATTAAAGGGAAGGTGCAGCACGTCTCCACTCGTGAGCCCACAGGGAAGCAGAGACACCAGCCCTGATAGGAACTATAGTAACTATGTGTTTTTTCAATGATCTGTGATAGCCAGTAATACCTGTTGGTTTATCCATTCTGTTTCACAAAAGGCTAACAATATTGGAATGCTATCCCTTAAACATTGCTTAGTTAAAATTTTTGTGTATAGTTTTTTGGTAATAAGGTTTTACTGCTTACTTAAGTCTTCCTCTTGTTTATGTTGATGTTTTTGCACCGTTCACTTGTGTTGATGTAGACTCAAAGAGCCCTCGAAACAGCCCCAAAATGCAAAGAAAAAACAAAAATGGTTCTGCACACAATACCCCATCAGGTTTGTCACAACATTTTAGTTTCCAGGTATAAACCTAACATGGCTTTATTTGTTTTTCATTGTATCAACTACATTGACACAGGTGAATTTTGAATGTCAAAACTGCTTCCCCTCCAATCTCGAAATGAACCCTAACCAACCACAACAAACTGTTGTTACTTTGCAGGCAGTCCGTGGTTTCCACGTAGAGGTAGCAGAGACAACACACCTGATGCAAGTCCCCGTGGCAGTCCAGCTCCTAACAGAAAACAACAAACTAAACCCGCAAACCACCAGAAAACAACATCCCCACTAGCTATTACCAACAGCTCATTGGTAAGTGGCAACTCATTGAATTTAGTGTAATTTCTATTAACCTGAACAATATATGTTTTTGGCATTCAAAACCACTTTTGAAATTGTTCTTTTTTTAACCAGTTCTACCACAAATTGATTTAGCCAGTCTGGCCTAGGGTCTTTATCCAGGACAACCTTTTTTTTACAAACCTATCCTGCCCCATTTAAATACTGATTTCGTCGTTTTTTCCCGAGCAGAAACGCATGGTGACGCGCGAAAGATTTAGAAGGTTGTCTGGAGCGAAGGTAGCCGCATTTAGAGCTGTGTTAGCATTCTCATTATGCTTTGCGTGCATGATGGATATATTTTGCGCGGTCGATACGCTTGCTTTATATGCTTACAGGCAGTTGCATAGGTTGTAGGAGGTGTTAAACCTAGGTAAGGGTTAAACTGTTTTTTTCTGGTTCATTCAAAACTGAACGTAGTCCAATAGTGCTTATGCAAAAAACGTGAATTTGAAGCTATTGTGTTAGTTGTTAACAGTTAAATAATGTTCTACCCTTCCAAAAAGCTTAAATTTAAAATACTACGTAATGCTTTGAATCGTTTGTTTAAACTTTCCATGACCTAGCTGTTGCCCTTTTGTTGGCGTGCTCAAAAACCATTATCAGAGAATAACGGATTGCCGATACTTAAGATTGCACCATTCCATTTAGTATGAATCTTATTAGGGCCCGTTGTTCGGGCGAATGTATTCGGGCCTATTTCAAGCTGTTCAATAGATCAGGATTAGGAAAGGCATGTTTGTTCGCTTACGTTTTATTCTTCCTTTTTTTCTTTCCAACGCGAGTTTGTGTACACGTTTTGCTCAAGAAATTGTCGTTCAAACTTCTTCAGTTTTTCACACTAGATAGAAGGAAATAATATGCAGTTTGCGCTGTTTTACCCCAGTTCACCCATGGGTTGACACACAGGGGCCCAACACGTTAAATGTTTGAAACATCAATGTTTAACAAATTAAGTCACCTAGAAATTAAGTATTTAAAGTATTTTGTTATTTTAGGTTGAATTCAACCTTTTTTCTCATCTTTAACCACTAAAGTACAAATTTGATATTTCAATGGGTGAAATTAGCGAAATTAGTATAGCTTTACGAAAAATTGCGATCAAGTTTACCCTATCCACACTATATTGTAACCCCTCTAAACGAGGAGCTTAGCTTTTATGCACATTTTAGCTTCGAAATTTATATTTAAGGCTTGCATATAGAAACCATGCAAATTTTGCCTAGTTGATATCTCAGTGGTTGGAAAAAGTTATGTGACTTTGCGAAATATAGATCTATGACAAAATATCAGAAACTTGCATTTAATTTTACTCCAAAGTGTACGAAAAGAACACTTGAAACGTAACGGCAATCGCACCGAACTTCCATCAAAAGGTACAACATTCTGTCTGTGGTTAAAATTTCTCCAAAACTGATTTGGGAATTCAGGTTTTATTCATTCTAAACAAGCATCCTAAACCGAAAAGGTTAAGGGATAAAGGCAATTTACAACTTTTAAATCTCTTGTAATTCAAGAACATCAATGATACTTGCTTGCGGAAATCCCCACTAAATAGGCTACTAAAATAGTATGTGTCATTCAGGAAGTAATTGACCCATGACGATTTATTGCGTCATCGAAATAACTTTTCGTAATAATTTCAAGCGACTAATCCCTTACACACAACACGATTGCGCTTTCGACAATGATGTAACGCCAAAGGAATTTCAAACGCTAAAACACCCACGATTTGCACACGGATTTTCAAAACAGGCATTTACTGCTCAATGTAGCATCAATTTCTACAAAAAGGCGTAGACGGAATGCTATCCTTGTGGCAGGTTATGTTGTGTAAGCGAAAGCAATAAAGCGACAAATAACATTTTTAATAACTTTTCGCCACGTTGCATCACGAGACTCTTGTGTATTGTTACGCTTTTGACGCAACATAGCTGTCATCAAGCACATGCTAGCGTCACCAGACTGGTGTAATTCACGCGAAAATAAATTCTTTTACCCATATAAAAAATCTAGAAATGCAATGCATTGTATAAACCACCTGATATCTGATAATTTCGTTATTACATGCACGTCACTGTGCGTTAGCTACCTGCTCTTAGGCAGTTCTGATAGCGAATTTATAAAATTATGTTGAAACCATGTACCTTAAGTTTTTTCTTGTTATAAATCTTTGAGATTTTTCGTAAATTGGGCATCACATTTTGTAAAACGAATTTTTTTTAACAAAGCTAGTAACGTTCAGTAAACATGTAAAATGCAAAAGTGGGCGAAATGGCGGTTTCTGTCACCTGAAAAGAATCTTATGTTGGTGTTGTTCGTTGCAGCTCAGTCCCAATGACTCGGTGTCGGGTGGAAGTACTCCAACAGGCGGATCAAGTCCGTGGCTGCAAAGACGAAGACAATTCGTCGCTTCACAAGGTAAAGTGTACACCATTCGACTTTATATTTTCACTCATGGCAGATGGGTATGTGAAGTTGTGCACTGATAACTTTTTACTCCAGTTCACCCATTGGTTGGCCCACAGGCCCCCAAAACGTATTTTTTTAAAAAACAGCAATATTCAATTACACAACAGACTGTTAAAAGGTGGACACGTTTTTTGTTGGCCTAACTGTCCTCTCACAGCATCTTCTGTACGCTGTTCAATACCAAATCTAAAAGAAAACTGCTTCATGTATGTTTAAGAGAACGGGACATTCAGCACCGGCTTATAACAACTCTAGAGCACTTCGTGTCGGGTAGCACCACTCATCTCCTTTTCGCGACCAAAAGCGCATTTGTTCAGGAACGTTAATACTCGCGCGAAAGTAGTGACGTGTTTGTAGCAATAAAAACAAAAGCCAGGCTGTGCAATTGAGACCCACAAAGTGTAGTTAACGTAGCCGTTACGTGGAACAAGACCTCTTTGACGCCAAACGTTGTGTTTTAATCGATTCGGAGATTCATCAATCCCGGCCTCTCCAGTTTTAAACTTGTCGCTAACTTAGACGTTCCATATTTCTAACTCATGTTATGATGTTTGCGCCTCAGTTACACCGTGCTGTTAGATTGCTAAGTAGGCTACAGCGACTTCACTTTTGATTCAATATTTGTGACCGCTACACCACCAAACTTGTAAAAACCCGCCTTGTTGACGTCACTATGGTGTGTGGTTTGGCTCGCGGCAAGAAGTCGAAACAGCGAAGGCTTATTGTCATGTCACCAGGTCACGGTCGTTCGTTAGCGTTCGGGTCGACTAGTCGCCCATCTTCTGCGACACGCGTTTGCTTTGACACGTGACGAAAGCGCATTGTACCTGATGTGACAATCTTGGGTTGGGCAGTGGGTGTTCAGGTAAAATGGTTTCACATGAAGTTGTCATGTTAAAACGATGCTCAATATTTCTTACAAAACGCACCAAGCTTGAATAAGCATAAAATGGTTTGGTTACGACAAACGTATTGCCACACCTGTATGTTTGACACCTAACATTTTTACGCTCAGTTAATGAAATATTGCTTGCTCCGAAAAGCATCTTCGTTAAATATGGTAGTCAAAATGCAAAGCACTGTTTTGTTTTCCTAATTTGCGATAGCCATAGGGAAAAAAAGCTTTATACATGTTCACAGACCGACACATGTAAGAACCAACTGTTTTGCTTAGGTAATTCTCCTGCGACCACACCCGGTTCAAGTCCTGTTCTTGGCCGAAAATTCCAGGATGGCGTTCCGATAGGTGTCGCTCGTCTGCCACGCGGGCCTCCAAACAGTAACGCAAAGGGCTTTCAAGCTGCGTGGAAACGTAAACTGAAGACCGACGCCCTCATTGACAAGCTGCAGCAAGACGTTAAAGAGATGACCGTAGTCAACTAACGAACTGCCGGTGTACTGACATGACCTTTCCTATTAATGATTGTGGCTTTGCTTGCTGGGCCAACACCGTTTTTTGCTGCTTTTTGCTGCCTTGTTTGCATTCATCCCAAGGTTTCAGTTTCCAAAAACTAGATTATTTATTGAACATTCGTTCCATTGTGAGCTGGTATCGTCTGAATAACCCTCATCCAACATGTGTGGATGAACACTGTATGATGGACATTTTGGGTAGGGACGTTCAAAATAGAATATCGAATCCGAAGGATCTAATCCTTAATAGTTCGAATTCAAATCTGCCGTCTGCGTCGGGTAATATAATACCGATATTGTTTTAACCCTAGCGGCGTTTGAACGTCATTACCCTGTAATTTGTGTTCAAGCAAGCAGTATTCGCACACGCAGCAACGCCGAAACAACATCTGAAACTGCTTAGACTCTAAAATGCAAATCACCTTTGGTTAGAGATCTCTGCTTTATCTTTGTTGTTTAGTATTTTGTATTGCGGTCTGTCAACATTACTAAGGTTGGGTTCTATATCCTGGAGCGGAAACTACCCTGTTCTAGAAAATTCAGATACTCCACTATGAACAATTCTTGGTGTGAATAAATTTGTTGGTAGCTCTGTCAATGTTTAAAGCATGTAAAACACAATTTGAATTTAAACAGCCCTTGAGTTTTGTCTGAAAATCTTTGTCAGGTCCTAAAGGTTATTTTAAAAAATAATCCTGCAGTCCAGGTTGCATAAAACGACTTGATTTGTCAATGATGATCCCAACGATGTTGCAAGTCAAAACATACAGGCCTGGAGTGCAATATGCCTTATCAAATGTGAAATATCTTACCGTTCTTCTTGCGCTTCTGGTACGGAATGCAAACTTTCTATTGGACTTAATGTTTTGTTGCATTATCTCAGTTTCTACAGATACTTTTTATCGAACTGTTGCACAATATTGACCAAGACATACTGGCTTGTGCTTTCGTATCATTTCCATTCTCTTCCTGCTCAAGTTAAGAAAATGTGATCCTGTTTTAATCACTTGGTGGCAAAACTTTTTCTGAGTTCTGCAAATGTGTTTTATTTTTAAGTATTTGGAGAGGATTTTTTGTATTTTGATTTGGAAATGTTTGTGGTCTGTAGTTGTACTTGTTTGATCATGGTATTTGGGCGGGGGCCTGTTTTGTGAACATTTCGTTGACTAAACGGTGTTGCACAAGTTAATAAAATACTTGACAATGACACAACAACTGGCTTTAGTGCAATACACAAAAAAAAGTCAGTCTAGCACTGCTTGCACCATTTTAAAAAAAGTCCTCCGTGTTTCTTGGTAGAACAACATTAAAGGGTCCACTGCTCCCTTTTGGAATGAATTAAGTTCTTTACAAAAACTGGAATCATTGTCAAAAGCCCAATCATCAGGTGATGCAACAAAAACTGTTGAAATGTGGGAAAATTTGGACAGAATTTCTGCTTGAACCATTCTTGCCAATTGCTGCAAAATACTTATGCAGTCTTTAGTCAGTGGAGGAAATGCTTTGGTGAAGTTAGGAAAGGTTGTGATTGCTCTCGAAAAGAATGAACACTGACTTCTGGATGGCACCACTAAACAAAAACAAGGTAAGAAATTACCCAAATGTAAAAGTTTGTTTAAAGCTACAAATTTATGAGCTAAAATTTACAGTCAGTTTTTCAGAAAAATGTTTAGTCTTGTGTTACTGCAAGCAAGGGACAGTGCAATTTAAAACCACGTTTAAAAGCTATTAAATCCAGGCCCAAACAAGTTAACATATATTTTGATAGCAGACATAAAGAAAAAGGTTATAACAACCTGTAATAAATGTAGAAATAGTATTAATGCACAGCTTTGCAATAGCCAGTGACTTGGGCAAGGGGTATTGCAAACATATGTGAGATGCGAGTTCAAAGGCGAACAAATGCTGCAACCGCTTGGTGTGTTGCAACATCTCAGGAATAAAGTCAAGACAAATATGCATTGAGGGAACTCCTGCCACCAACACTGGAATCATTTCACTTGCATAACCCTGAAAATAAAAGCCTTTAATTTAGAAAAAACCCTATTAGCCAATCATGTATTGGGTAAATTTGTTTTGCACAAAACATAACATTAGGAATATTTGATAAACCCAAATTAACATTTAAGTTACCTGGAAATGCACCAGCTTAGCAACATTTGGATCAGCAATAAACATCTGATGCAACTGAGAACAGATGAGGCACTGAACCTCTCTCTGACAAGTCAGCAGATTGATTTCACCAGCCTTTGGGTTTGAGTTGTCATGACACATGCAAATTTCTATTAACAACTGAACCACAGCACTGTTTTGAGCAGCGTTTAATGCTATACGAAGCTCTTCTTTTTCATTTTCTGACACAGGTGTAAAGCCTAATGGACTGGAACTTCTTGCAGAAGGCTTGGAAGAGTCCAGGGTTGGATTTGCTTTGAGAAGAGCAGTTGATTGCGAGTGTGACGCTGACAAGCAGGCTGATAGTATGCGTAGTATGATTGGCAAGAGATCAGGACATTTCAGTATCCTACTGTCCACATTAAGGGGCAGAAGTGGGTTGTTAACCAATGCTTCAAAAGTGACCCCCAACTGAGAGGGCAACTTTTTTCCAGCATGTGCAGTTTGAAGTGAGGAGATTGTCAAAACCCACAGCTTAAGTGGAATAACAGAGTTGAGTTTAAACCATAACTTTTGGGCTTCTTGCCTTACCCTTCTTGAAACTTTGTCATTGAGAAGGTGAGGCAAACCATGTGTAAAGCTGTCAGCATAACAGATGATGCTGTCACATGGAACTCTTGGATGTGTCAATGTCTTCAAATGCATCAAAGCAGGTGCTGGATTTACAGAAACCCTTTCTAAACCCTGTAGAAACTGTTTTGCTGTAAAGCTCTTTCTTGAGCCACCTAATCCATTATTTGCTTGTTTAGAAACTGATTGTATTGAGTTGGTTAAGAAGTCAAGGTCTTGCATCCAGTCATCAACCATGCACAAATGTGGCAAATGGGTAATTAGCAAGCCAAGCAGTGCAGGATAAAGACCCTGTGAGCATTTAGGTTGCCTTTGTGCTTTATAAAGCAATAACTTTACTGGTATCTGGTTGATAAGTGATGAAGAGTACCTAGCTGGCCGATTTTGAATCAACGCCAGAGTCTTCATGTTATTTAATATCGAGTCTTCATATTGCAAGACATAGTACAACATTAGAAGCTTTGATGTCAAAGTGCAAGAATCATCAGAAAAACTGTCTAGTTTCTTTTCCAACTTTGAACTGGTCAGAGAAATTCCAAAAACTGCCAGTACTTGTTCTTCGGTGAATGGCTCATTAAGAATGCCATCTTCTTTGATGTGATGTCCCTTTGACAGTGGTGTAACTATGGTAACCAGAAACTGTTGGATAAGAGGTTGCAGTTGGGGATGTAATGGACTTGTTGCTGAGCATATTTGCTTGTAGATCCAGTCTTTCACAGATATCCTGCCTTGGGAAAAAGCTCTAGTCTTGAGAAGCTGATAAACACAGTGCACTGGCAAATAACCTGTCATTGCATCATTCAGGTTCTTAGTGACAGGAACTTGAGTGGCATGAGCAGCAACAACATGAGTTGGGAAGACTTCTTCAGTAAAAATGTGCTTTAATCTATTCAGTGAAGAATTGCTGACTTTCATCCTCATACCAAGTGTGGCACACGCCAATCTAACTGCAGCTGCTCTTCGATCCCCATGCAAATGTATTGCAGTGAGCAGCAATTGCTCAGCAAATGAACACCCTTCAGGTCCAACATTTTCCATCTCAGATGAGTGACTCGCAAGCCATTTGATCCAACGGATGACCTGAGCCTCTTGATCTTCAGCAACTAACAGAGGACATGCCAAAAGCATCCCAAGCGCAATAGAGACAAACCGAATTCCTAATGCAGTCATTGGTGGAAAGCATGTTATGAGCTGAAGAATTAGATCAGATTCCTCTTGTGAAAACTTGACACTAGCAATGGCCTTCAATGCACAATATAGTCTAAGAATAGCAGAAGCACGTAGGCAATTTTCCTCCAACAAGAGATACATCGAATTTCCCAGTGCTGGGGTTTTACTGGATTGGCTACTAACAAGTTCATTAGACTCTGATGGTGGGTTTTCAATGGAAACCTCAGCCTTTTTTACAATACTTCTCAGTTCTTTAACCAACTGCTGCCGAAGAATACAATCCTTAGGGTCCTTGTTCTGTCTGATATAAGTTGCAAACCACAACCTCACTTTAACATCATTTCCAAGTAGCAGACCACTTGCAAAAGCAACCAAGCCACTCACAGAATGGAATTCCTCTAAATTTTGATGAGTCACATCTTCATTACGTAGTGTCAATTTTACTGCAAGGTCTGGTAGTTTACAGTTATGCACACATAGGTGCCTAGTTGTAAGCATGTAGTCAGGGTTCATGATACACAAAGTTTGAAGTGCAGTACTTCGCAACTGCTCATTTACGCTGTTGGTCTTTTTGTCATTCTCTAACCCAAGTAAAGAATTGCACACACTTATAAACGACTCTGGGTTATTGGCCACTAGTTTACACATTACTTCAGTTCCTTTGTTCAAATAGAGCAGGGCTTCACAAACCACAGGAAGACGAAGCAATTTTGGAAGCTCAGCACATAAAATGCACAACACATCTGACACATCTTCAAAATAGGCACTACAAGTAAAAAGTTCAGAGTCTGAAACAGCCTGTACACCACTGGAAGAAGCTATATCATGAGATTCAATTTGCAAGATGTGGGGCAGCAACTCAGATAACACTATTCTAAAACGCCTGGCAGGCTCACTTCGTTCAAATTCCAGCATTAGTCCTTGCTGCTTTATTCCTGATATCAAACTGCTCTCTCCAGTTGCACCTACACCCATTTTTGATCTCATTTGTTGTTCTTTTCTTGCATCCTCCTCCAAATCATGGAAATCCACAGACAATAAAGCAATGATATCATTGACAGCACTTAACCCGGATAACAGCTGCAGCAATAACTTACGCTTCTCCTGCCATTCAGTACTGGTGTCAAGTGAGGTACATAGGGACATTCTTACCAACGATGGAAGCAATGGCCGAACTTTGTGATCAGGCAGCTGCAACAAACCATGGATGTCCAAGTTTGACATCATTTTAAATATATCTGGTTCAATGCAAAAACTCATTGTACGTCGCAAACAACCCACTTACAAGATTTAAGATGAAAACAACCTTTAAAAAAATACAAAATAACTTAAAACTAAAATTGTATGCCCATTGGTTAGGTTTTACTTCCATCACTTGCACGAAAGCAATGCATAATTAACTACACAACAAAAAATTAAAGTAAAAAGTATTCACACTGTCACAGAAAAGGCAAGGTTTAAGCTAAACATACACTATTTAAAGTTGGTTGCTAGCAGCATCTTTCTCTGGGAAAATTAGCAGGTTTTGAAATGTAAAATTAGACTTGACTTGAGCCACCAGAAACGAAGTTTCAGACCCTCTGGGTTAATGAATAAATCAGGGAATCGGTTATACACTTGTTTACAACCAGAAGGAAAGTTATAGTGAATGTGCTGGAAAACAAACACAATTAAATAACAGCGTGACGTGCAAAAGTGGAGAAGGTACTCACTAAATTTAAGGTGTAGCGATAGCACACGTTGCCTGGTTGCCACTTGCCACTAGTGCATCTAAAATATACAGGATCGGTTGTACCGCTCGATGGCGCGCGATAAAATAGGCATGACGCGCACCCAAACGTCGCTTAATTGCCTGAAATCCTAGAGGAGTGGGACTTAAAACCGACAGCCCACTACACCGATTAGTCAAACAATACCAAATTGGTTAGATACAATAAAGATGCATAAAGCGATATGACGCTGCCCCAAGCTATAAGGCTCACCAAGCTCTGTAAAGTTAAATCAAGCTCTGCAAAGGCACGTCAAGCTTTGTAAAGGTGCACCAAGCGATGCAAAGGTACACCCAGCGGTACAAATGTGCACCAATCTCTGTAAAGGCATACCAAACGATATAGAGGTACACCAAGTTCTGTAAGGCGCGTCAACCAATATAAATATGCAATAATATCTGTGGAAGTGCACCAAGTGATGTAAAGGTGCATTAAGGGGTATAAAGCTGCACCAAACAATACAAAGGCGCACCATGCTCTTTAAAGGCGCATAAACGATGTTAAACAAAAGTAATATGCAACGACCGACGTTTAGTGGCACGCCATGACTAAATTATGGCACAGAGACAGAAGCGTCATCAAGCGGTCCAAGCGATCCAAGCGATCCTGTATATTTTAAACGCACTCGTTTGTTGTTTAATGATTAATGGCTATACCATTTGCAGAATTTAATTTTCAGAAATAGCGGTTGGTTTAAGTAAAGAGTTTATTCGGAAGAACAAATGTCAATAAAGTTTTGGCGGTAATGGATGAAAAAGTGACAAACATTAAGTAAAATTTAATCATGTTTTATGTCATAAAAAGAAAGGCAAAACCCACCACTAACGTCTGGTTCTACTTCTCGTGGACCATGTGTTCACTCTCATCCGACGGATCGCAACGAACTTACTTGATTTTCTCATTAGGCTCTTGTATTGACAATTGACATCAGGGTCGAATTGAGTGAATATTGATCAGTTGCTCTTGCTTACGCTTAATTTTTTAATCGTTGATGAAGTTAATTACATGATTAGCAGTTTTGTATTTCTTTCCAATTTTTTGGTTTGTCTATTTAGGGCTTAGGGTTTCAAGTTTTACTGAATATGAGTTGATTAGATAAAACGGTAAAAAAACAGAAATGTAAACATGCATTGTCAGCAGAAAAAAAACTTGGGTTTACTGTCGTGATGCTACGGTATTAACTTGTCAGCAGCTAATTAGCAAAACTGAAGGGTGATAGAGTTCCGAGAGGAATTGTTTGTTAACATAATAAATTTTGAGTAGGCCAATGCATTGGTTTCAGATTAGTGTAATCAACAGAACTATTCACAAACACAAAAAACGTCAAATGAAAATAAAACTTTTTAAGTAAAAAGCCTTTACTAAAACTGAAGTAATATATTAACTTTTCTAACCTTTTTGTAACATACTTATGCTTGTTTTTTGTTTCATTGTAAATTGTTTGTTTTAATTTGGAATTCAAAATTTTAAAAGGTATGTTTTTGGCTAAAATAATCAGCTTACTTATTTGCAAAAACACTTTTGTGATTGCCCACTTGTTTGTACAAAGATCAAAGGTCTTTCTCTGGGTAAACACGAGTCACCAAGCTGCTGCCTAAAGTAAACAAGAAACTATCAATTCTTTTGCTTTTCAGACACCCTAAAACAGTTTTTAGTGAGTTGATGCATATGTTTGCTTGCACCGATTGAAAGTTTGCCTTGTACTGGCCATTGGCCAAAACATAGGCAAGGCATATTTCACATATAATACGACCTGCAGTATTTGTGGATGAACTGCAAAACGGCTCAATGGCCATTGAGCTGAAGGAGGGTGATTATGCTCTTCAACAAAATAATGCCAAGAAAATTGTCCTTCAGTTTAAATTAACAGACTCTGCATTGCGTGCCATCGAAGAGTACCAAGATTCGGTAGGTTTCTTCCTTTTTGTTCTGAACTTTTTATCGAAGGGCAGGTTTATCGCTGTCTTGTTTTAATAACCATGTGGCCAATCAAGTAGAGTTAGTAACCTGTGAGGAATTAACTTAAGATTCTAACTTATTTGCCTATTTCAGTTTTTATATCTCTTTTACAGTGTGTTTGCAAGGTATTAGTTTCTATATTTAAGCTACCCTCCTTTTATTAGGCTGTTTGCCCCTAAAAAGGTACAATTTGGCAAAGTTTTATTGAATTTTTATTGAAAACATTTTTGTACAGGGTGGTAGAAATGGAAGGCCAAACATTCGCTTTGATGGAAATCAAGGGGTAAGTTTTATTTAGATAAGTAAATCCTAATCTTGTTCAAAGTCTTGGGTTCTATTAAAGGTGTATAATCGAAATTATGCCTGTCACTTTGTGTTTTGCTACTGACTTTGGCTCATTTTTTTTACTAACAATTCATTTATATTTGTAAGTGAATGAAAAACTTTCTAAATAGAATTTTTACATCAACCAAACTTCTTTGCAAATTTATTGAATGTGCGTTAACAAGCAACCAGTGTATTAACATAGCTTCCTGTTAACAGCCCCATATGTTTATTTTCTGGGTGCATTAGTCAGTACTTGTTCTCCCTGTGAAATACAATATGCAAACAGTTGAAAATAGCCTTAAACAGGAAGTGGCAACACTAAAACAACTTTTAATGCTGTTGTAAACCAACAATAATTAACATTGGTGGAAGTTGGCAATAAACACTGTGTTGGTTTTAGATTACTAAACTGCCTTTCATGGGTATGAAGCAGCACAGCAAACTACATTGATTGGTGCTGTACTAATGGCTTAGTGGTTAAATCATAACTGACCAAACGTTTAACGCATACCTTCTATTTAATTGACTTGCGTGAGTTTAAATACATGTTTTTGACAAACAGAATATATTGCAACATACTATTTGAGGAAGTGCATTTCCAAAACATTAAATGTAGTGTATTAAATATCTTTGTCCATTCAAGTGCTTATGAAAGTTGGTATAGTGTACAGTTTTGGGTTTTTGTGAAAAATGTTGGTATTAGACCAGTGTTGTATCAGTGTGTTATGAAAAAACACAATTATGAGCAACATTAGAATAACAAAGTTGTGTAAAGAGCCTTGTTTTCACTGTGCACGGACATTTGTGATGAGTCGACTTTCACATGTGGCACCAGTTTAATCCCTTAACCCAGCGGACACAAACACAGTGTTTTTCTCCGGCAGAGCATCCAAATTCCAGGCACAAGCGAAGGCGAGTCGCAGAATTTCACATTTCAGTTCGCCTCACTCAATCAGTCGGCCGCCATTGATTGCCTGCAGCAATATAAAACGAGGTAAGTTGGTCCTTCCAAGCGAAACACCCAATCTACACAATTAAAACCTACCACCGGGCCACGACGCATTTCGACCAAAATGGGCGACTCCAACGCACAGTTAGGTCGACCTTAAATACAGGGCAAAGTCGGCATATGGCCTGGATAATGTGTTGTGGTGCTTCGATTAGCGATGCGTGACGTGCGCAACATTCGTCATGGCCACATTTCACGTGGTTGAGCATGTTTAAGATCGATTTTAGGCGCGTTTGCAGTTTCCGGATTCCGAGCTTTGTGTTGAGTATTAATCCACGCAGCAGTGTTTACTCTGCTAAAGCCTTTAAAACACTTTTATTTTCTGTTTATTTCGTAATAGTCAGTCATTTTGGTGCAATTATGCGACCACCATTACATCTTATCGAAATACTATGCGTTCTCCGAGAATGGAGTAAGTTCTACATTTTATTGGTACAGAATTGGCACATTGCTGTAACAACTTAAAAAAATTACCCAAAGCCTTGTATGGGCCAACTACTGTTTGAAATTGCAAACGTTTGAACAATCGCTGTTATGAATAAAACGTGCGCTTTACATTTCGAAAGAGTCATGAGGCCCTGTCAACAATGTATGTGTGTTTTGAATCCAGAGACACGGTCGGTCGGATCTCAGTGCTGGGTGCGATTCAGCATAAAATCACAGTCAATGCCACAGACGACAGCTACAATGCTACTCGCAAGCGTATGACCCTCGTCAAGGAACAGGAACAGAAAACGAGGTGAGTTTGTCCCACGCACTTTTTTGTTTCAATAAAAATCAAAAGGCAACCACCGAAGGCGTAGTGTTATATCAGGGGATTTTCGCTGGTTTCATTCACTTCGTAGGGAACTTTGCGGAATTGTGTTGTGACTGATAAAACCCGACAAAATTAAGTCTTTTGGGGTAGATTTCTTCTGAAAATCCTTATTAAGTGGCAAGGTAGAAACTAGAAAGTATACATGCATGGGCTTTTTGTGTCTTAGCATGCCTACCCAGAATAGATTTTTGTTTGATATGACCTCAGTGTTGTAAGAAACTGCGTGTTGCCATGATAAATCAATTACGAACCAGAAGGATACCGACCGTATCTGATTGCGTTTATCACGACTTATGAGATGTTCAAAAAACAGCTTTTTCGACTCATCCAATTTCCGTTTGATGTTTGTTTCTGTGCCTAATGTACACGTCTGTCCGTTATTCGATTCTCCCAATCTTTCCTTGGGCCGCTCGGGGATTTTGAACCCGCAAATTTAAATGATTCATCTCAGTTACCAGATGTTTATTTGCGCGTCGACGGCATAATCATTACCACCTACTGCAAACGCTGTTGGCAGCCAATCAGTCTCTGTTGCGTGAACAACCGGCCCCGGGGGCAAAACAACAGTTTATTTTAACTGCCCACAAACATCAGCTGCGTACGGTCAAGGGCCCTATGCCTTGCACTCGACGCATAAGAAACACAACCGTGTCACTTAAAACGCAACGTTGATTACTTGTGTGGCCCTGTACAAAATCAACAACAACCAGATAAACTGACAGAAACAAATTACACCGTACGACCATGCTGCATGTCAGTGTTTCCAGAATGTTTAGGTGTCAACCAAGGTTTATCATAAGTTTAAAAATGTACACCGGCAACGTAGAGCCCATATTGGTTACAACTTTGATCACGATTTAGTGTTACGTTCACCGCCGAAGGTTTAAAACTCTTTAACAGCACTTAGACCCAATCCTAGAACGTGTTTGGTAGCCGACATGTTGACGCAGTTGCGAAACTGAGCAAAGCGCACTACACGACCGTGCCAATTATTACTCGACATCCCCGCAATATGTACTGCACAGTAACAGGGCCTTAGCACCCTTGTGTCAAGCCAGTTCAACGCGTAATTTGTCAGACTTGACCGAAACAGGGTCCGCTTATGCTGATGTATTCATGACTGTGCAAACAATCGTCACTAGCGACGAGTGTTTGTCGTTAGCTCTTGATTCAATGGTACTTGCCTGCACCCGCTCCCATTGCCGCCTAAATGCAGCAGACAAACTGTCTAGGTGCTGCATGAACTTTGAAGCTAGATTATGCGATATATTTCGTAGACAGTTGACGTTAATTCCCACGAAACTGCCCTTTTCTTCCTTCAGACTGACATACCAATTAAATGCGACACACTGTTATCTATTTTTAATTGGTTGATGACTGTCTGTTTAAAATTTTATCGTTCCTATAGAAGTTTGATTACTATTTCGGAAAAAATGTTACATGTCGTAGGGGTGGTACCAAGGCATTTTTCAAGCTGCCATTAATTAGGAGATGCAAAACATACAACTTCCATCCTATCTTTCAACATCATCATAATGTTTTTCGAAATCCCCAATTTGTGTTTGTCGACTTTGTACAAAAGATTTGCCAACATGGCAAGATTTTGAATCTTTTACATTTTTATTGTGTAAATGTAAACCAATTACAAAGAACCTTGTGTTTCAATAGGTGTCTGAATGTTCTTTACAATTAGTTTTTATTGCGCAGTTAATAATTAAGCAATGTGTTCAGTCGACCCTGCGATGTTTTGCAAAATGATCTATTTGCTAAGAATTTCCTTGAAACGTTCAACGTATTTATACAGGTTACATTCGAACCTGTTGCAAGAAAGTTTGCCTGATTGGACGAATTTGATCATTGGTCAAGGTTGACTGCACGAAACTTACTCTTTAGCTCGCTTTAACGTACATTTCGGCATAAGAAATTTGTTTACCTACGTGTATTTCCACAATATCGATAAATCAACTAACATTTTTCTGTTATATTTGCAGTACAAAGGTCATCAAGCAGCCTTCGAGTTCAAAGCTAGGTGAGTTTTCGTTTCGCCGAATGTCAGTCGATATTTTGTGACAACGCAACGCGATTATTGATTTCTGCTGCTGGGCGGAAATATGGTTTATGTCAGTTGTTTCTATGAACGCGATACCGACACTCGAGAATAAACCCAAGGTTATGGCAGATGGTTGTCGTCCCGTGACAGACTCATTTTGTTTCTTGGTATGCTTAAATTTACAATGCCCTATCTGTTAATGTTTGTTTTAAAATTTAGATTTTTTTGTTAGAAATGTTAATTCTTGCCGATAAACGATTCACAATTACGGTAAACAATCGCTATTGCCAAATGCAAAGTGCTTCATTCGCATGTATTTCTAATCTGCAGTAAACCAATCGTGATTTACGTCATGGTCGACTTTTATTCACTGATTCTAAAATTTTAAAGCAGTTAAACTAAACGTATTTGGCACCTCTAATGAGAACAAATGAAATAGTATCACACCGTAAATTTATCCGGTATACCCAATTAAAATTTGCAGGGAAAAACAAAACAGTTCGGCGTGTGATTGACCAGCAAGCACGCTCTACTTCATTCACGCACGGACGTACGGCGACACCACCTCCCAGCCGCCACACACCCAATCTCCCGTATAACAGGTTTGTCCGCCTCTACGCTATCACTTCGTGTTTACAATGATGCACATGTCATTTTGCTGCAGCACCTGCATTTGTGCCACAAATGCGGTGTATCTTCTATGCGCGGTGGCTATGTCGACGCGGTGCTTGCGTTAAAGACTGTTGCAAACATTTGTTCGGTTTATTCTGCCTGCAGGTTGATGGCCATTGACTTTAGACCGGCTGTAGCATGCATTTAACGACCACAACCTGAACGGTGCAAACGCATTAGTGTTAAGATTTGGGAGTTAACTTAAACTTAAATCTGTAATTTGTCGTTCGCACGTTTACATTTCGTAGCGTGTGTAATTGTCATCATTCATCGACCGAGCAGAAAACGGATTTGAAATTTACGGGCGGTTTAAGCCACAAGCGCACGGGGTCATTATNTGGGCGGAAATATGGTTTATGTCAGTTGTTTCCATGAACGCGATACCGACACTCTGAGAATAAACCCAAGGTTATGACAGATGGTTGTCGTCCCGTGACAGACTCATTTTGTTTCTTGGTTTACTTAAATTTACGATGCCCAATCTGTAACTGTTTGTTTTAAAATTTAGATTTTTTGTTAGAAATGTTAATTGTTGCCGATAAACGATTCACAATTACGGTAAACAGTCGCTATTGCCAAATGCAAAGTACTTCATTCGCATGTATTTCTAATCTGCAGTAAACCAATCTTGATTTACGTCATGGTCGACTTTTATTCACTGATTCTAAAATTTTGAAGCAGTTAAACAAAACGTATTTGGCACCTCTAATGAGAACAAATTAAATAGTATCACACCGTAAATTTATCCGGTATACCCAATTAAAATTTGCAGGAAAAAACAAAACAGTTCGGCGTGTGATTGACCAGCAAGCACGCTCTACTTCATTCACGCACGGACGTACGGCGACACCACCTCCCAGCCGCCACACACCCAATCTCCCGTATAACAGGTTTGTCCGCCTCTACGCTATCACTTCGTGTTTACAATAATGCACATGTCATTTTGCTGCAGCACCTGCATTTGTGCCACAATGCGGTGTATGGTTGTCAAACTTCTATGCGTGGTGGCTTGGTCGACGCGGTGCTTGTGCTAAAGCCTATTGCAAACGTATGTTCGCTCTATTTGCCTGCAGGTTAATGGCCACTGACATTAGACCGACTGTAGCATGCATTTAACGACCGCAACCTGAACGGTGCAAACGCATTAGTGTTAAGATTTGGGAGTTAACTTAAATCTGTAATTTGTTGTTCGCTCGTTTACGTCCAGTAGCGGGTGTAATTGTCATCATACATCGACCGAGCAGAAAACGGATTTGACATTTACGAGCGGTTTAAGCCACAAGCTCACGGGGTCATTATTTACAATCAACAAACCACATTGCTGTGTCAAATTAGCCGTGTCTATTACGTCAACAACACTTTTTGTTATGTCATCAGATCGTTGTCGCCGCATACTGCCACTGCAACGCATCGGTCTGATTCTCCAGTTTCGAGTAGCGGAGATCTGGCCGGAGTGCGGAATAAAACCAAACCTGTGTTGTCGTCATTGACCTCGTCCACTACCTCATCACAACAGAACAGCGGAAAATCACTTGAGTAAGTAAATGA